>MU666945.1:0-27093 GCA_026770625.1 Nicotiana glauca
GACTCGAAAATTTCTCATTCTTCTACCTTTCTTTATTTTCTAACAGTTTATTTTTAACACAGTGACGCTAACAGATATCTCGCTCTCTTTAAGGAGATTCAAGCCTACTGCGGTAGCATCTTCACCGGTCCAGCAGTAATATGCTTGACTTGTCTCTTCCAGGATACAACAGCCCGACAATGTCGTATGACTCGAACAAACTCTGGATAAGTTGTTGAGTCCAAAGCTCTACCAAAATGAACACCTTCCTCTAACAAAAATAATATTCTCTTTTGCAGAGAACAAGTTGGAGACTTAGATTTTTTCACTCTTAACTCTCTTTTTCACTACATCAAGTTCACTTTTTTCATACACACTACCATATTTTTCCCACACCAAACACAAGGAAGAAACACCACTATTTATAGGTGTAGAATTTCTTCCATGAAATAAATAACAAAGTAGTGGCATAATAAATTTATAGAACATGGTTGGTGATTACAAAATTTAACATTTAATGGGTAATTAGTGGTAGATCATGACTTTAGTGGTTTCAAGAGTTACACCAAAATAATGATACTTTTTTGCTAATTTATAATCACTATCTCACAAGAAATAATGCACTTTAATATTATAATTTTAATATTTAAATGCACTAACACTGACACTAACATAACCAAATGAAAGAGAGAGCCGAAAAGGTTTTTAATCTGTAGAGATATTTTCGTTAAAGAAATTTCGGAAGAGTTTGACTTTTAAGTTATAAAATTTGTTTAATAAACATCTTTAGTTAAAGGCAACTTTCAAGATTCGTTGTTTGTTTTACCACAAATTTAAGTTTTAATAGTCAAATAGACATGCTAACACAAGGATTCAAATCCCACTTAACTCTACCTCACGTTAACATCCCTGGCCACTAGACAATTTTTTTAATTACGTTAAGGATATTCAAAATATAATATATATTCATTGATTGAAGCGGGAGGTTCAAGAATATATGCTATACATTTACACATAACAAAACTCATTGCTTAACTAATTGTTGTGCTCGAAAGATATATATATTTTGATTAGGGGTGTTCATAAAAATTCGAAAATCCGAATCAAATCGATCAAAAAAATTGATACTTTTTGGTTTGGTTTGGTTTTGGTTTTGAAATTTAATAACCGATCAAATTTGGTTTGGTTTTTGTTTTAATTTTAAAAAACCGAACCAAACCGAATATATGAGTAATTATTTTAAGTTTATTATTACACCCATATATATGTATACTTTTATACAAAGTTTTGAAATTTTTATAGTAAATATTAATCGTTTGCACTTTTAGTACAATTCTTTACCTTTACATTCTAGTTTAATTGGTAGTTTTTTTTGGTTAAATGTAAGAATCTATTTTATGTTAAAAATAATATATTTTTAATTGTGTCATTAAATTATTTATCACTATTTGATTCAATTATCATCAATATTTCTAGGTAAATAACAGATTTTTCAAAGGGCAATTGATTTGATAGTGTTACGTTGAAAATGTGGTCGCCGAAATGTGTATTTGGTAACGTATGCCTTATATTTAAGAGAAAATCGAGAAATAACTGAAAAAACCGAATAACCGACATAAATCGAATCGAGAAAAAACTGACTTAATTGATTTGGTTTGGTTTGATTTGGTTCTAATATTTGAAAAACCGACTTAATTTGTTTGGTTTCTTTTTAGAAAAAAATCGATCCAAAGCGAACCATTAACAACCTAATTTTGATCTTACACCTTGGTGTGTCTTTCGAGCTACATCATATTCTTGTAATGATATGTGTTACTGGAAAGTGGAAAGGTCACTTCTAAATCTGACGACATTTCTACCAACTAAAGTTATTCCTCTTTTCCTTACTTTGATTTATTTTACTCTCTTTTCATATACATAGGTATTTTAAAGCTAAAGTGATCTCCAACCCTGCCTTCATTTTTTCCTTCAAAATAGAGTAAGTTATTCCAATCATTACTTTATTTTTTACTCCAAAAAATAATATTTTATTTTATATTCTTCTCTCTTTTTAATATTATATTATTATCTTTTATTTAAATTTTATTTTTATTTCTATTAAAGAAAATTTATCTTTTTTTTTCCTTTTTACATATTCATCACATATAATTTAATATAAAATTAATTTATGCCATAAATTTTTAAATAATATAATTTATAAGCAAATATTATAGATTATATATATTAACGGATAATTCAAATAAAATTGAAATCATTGAGATACAAGATAATTAAATACATATTACATTATGGTAAAATTCAAATTAAATATTACATAAATATTCAACTTCCACCTATAGTATGCTCCCATAAATGATCTATTAATGCATTGCAAAGTGCAAATGAGCATCTTTGTCTTTAATTTTTTGTGTCGAGCTAAAAATTGCTCAAATCGGCGATTTTCATCTACTATCATTTCTACCTTTTGAGGTGGACATTCCCAATCATCTTGAATTGGCGCACTAATATATTTTAAATTTTTACTTTTCCATTTTGGAAACATCTAATATTTGGTATTCGCACCTTTCAATTTTAGCAACATCTGATATCTTATATTTACACCATTCATTTTTTGAGATGATTATCTATATTTTTTTTTACAATTATAACTTATAATAAAATTAACTTAAAATTTTGCAATCGGTAGTATTGCAAAGTGGCTTGTAATAGGTAGATTACAAGTTAGCTGAGTTAAAAGCCTACATGAGTGGGTCATGATTTTTTGATCCTCTTGTGTGGGATTTTTCCACGTAGTAAACCTCTGGCCTCCTTTACATTCAGTCTTTACTGCTTTCAACGTATCAATCTCATAGAGGACCAGGTACTCTATTGTTTGGTGGACCCATATAAGCTATCAATTGGTATCATAGCAGGTTCCTCCTATCTAGCTAACACCTAGGAAGGATCCTAAATGGCGGCTCCACCAAGCTTTGAAAAAGGACAATCAACCTATAGACCTCCCAGATTCAATGGTCAATACTAAGAATGGTGGAAGACTCGGATGCATGACTTCATAATGGTTGAAGATTCAGAACTGTGGGACATCATTTGTGATGGTCCACATGTTCCTATGAAGAAACTTGAAAAAGTAGGACCATTGGTGCCCAAAGGACGAAAAGAGTACACCGACATTGACAGAAAAGTTGTAGAAAAGAACTATTGTACCAAGAAAATCTTGATTTGTGGCATAGGACCTGATGAGTACAACAGAGTATCAACTTGCGATACTGCCAAAGAAATATGGGAAGCCTTACAAACTGCACACGAGGGAACCACTCAAGTCAAACAATCCAAGATTGATATGCTCACCGCTGAATACGAGCCATTCAGGATGAAGGAAGATGAGTCCATACAAGATATGCACACTAGATTCACCTCCATCATAAATGAGCTTCACTCACTTGGAGATGCCATTAGCAGAAACACGCTTGTAAGGAAAATTCTCAGTGTTCTACCTGGATCTTGGGAAAGTAAGGTAAATGTCGTCACTGAAGCTAAAGATATACAGACTCTGACCATGGATGAGTTGATTGGTAATCTGAAAATATACGATATGAAAAGAAAGAAAGACAGTGAAAGAAGAGAGCCTAAAAAGGAAAAGAACCTGTTGCTTAAGGCTGAAAGGAGTGACTCAAGTGATGAAGATAGTGACATGGCCTATATTACAAAGAGATTTCAAAAAATGGTTCGAAGAAATTATGGCATACCAAAGTGGGGCAGTTCAAGTAAAACAAGGAATAACGATATTTTTCACGGATGTGGAAAGCCAGGGTATTCCATCAAAGACTGCCGTCTTGCAAAACAGGAGCAGTACAAGCAAAATCCTGACAAAACTGGAAAAAGGTACATGGTTCTAGAGAAAAGATTCAATCAAAAAAGTGCTGCAGACAATATTGTTAAGCAAGCTCTTGCTGCTTGGGGAGACTCTTCAAGTGAATCTGAAAGAAAATAAGATGCAGAAAACAGTTCCATGATGGCAGTAGAAACTGAAGCAACAAAGTATGATTCACTGTTCGCGTTGATGGCTCAGTCAGATGATGATGATGTAAAAGATAAAGACGATGAGGTAAACTTCAGGGATGTTTAGAGAAATATGAAATCCTATTCCTCTAAGAAGCTAAGGTCTTTATCAAATGTCCTAATTGACGCTTATTATAGTCTTGTAAATGATAAGGATATCTTGGCTGCAGAACTAGGGGAGGCCGAACAATCTAGAGATGATCTAGTGGTCTGTGTGGCGGACTTAAATGAAACCATAGCTAATCTTGAACTAGAGAAGGAGGCCCTAAATGAAAAAATAACTAGTGTGTAGAATGAGAGAGACGATCTGATGGTAGTAGTTGTTGATCTAAAAGAAACAATAGAAGGTCTTAGCAATGAGAAATACTCCTTAGAAGAAAAAATTGCCTCCACTGAGGAGGAAAGAGATGACCTTCTAGTGATATGCGTTGATCTAGAGGAAACCATTGATGGACTCAATAGAGAACATAGGAATATAAGTCTTGGGAAAGGGAAGGAAGTAGACAGTGAGTCACACATCATGCTTGAAAAGGAATTAACTGATGTGAAAACCAGTATTTGCAATGAACTCGAGAGAAATCAACAACTCCAAGCTGAGTTGGAGAAAGTAAGAAATGATCTTGAAAAGTCCCTGAAATAGACATGGTCTTCAGATACAGTCACTGCATATATCTCAACAATAGTGGGAACAAATAGGGCATCGGGTTCCAAAGAGAGAAAACTCCCTACAACCCACACAACAAGTATGTCACTGTACCTGATAACTAGCTATGTACCCAATGTGGGAACAATGGTTATTTTAAGGAAAATTGCCAGGCCAGGGTTCAGTCTGCCCAAAAAAACAAAGTGTTTTCTGATGGAGTGACAACTGAAATGGGACCAGGTACCACTCGCAAAAGACGGATCTTGCCTGCATGGACTAAGGAAATCCCCCATTCATCCTTTTTATCATAACAAAGGACCCAAACTAGTTTGGGTTCCTAAATCTAACCCTTGATTTGCATGAGCAGGGAACAGTGAGAGGAAGCAAACTACGACGGACTATGGATAGTGGATGCTTAAAGCACGCAGCTGAAAACATCATGAATCTCTTATCAATGAAAGCCCTGCATGAAGGGAATGCATCCTTAAGAAGGAAGTAAAGGGTACATTCTCAAGTGAATGAAAAGGTAGAAAGGTTTGTTTGGCACTCTGGGAATGTTCTCTCAAACTCCAAGGATTTCATAACCAAAATGGTGTAGCAGAAAGAAAGAACAGATCTGAAAATTGTTGTATGGACTGTGCTCCTCGTCTAGGGAATTGCCAAGAAACTCCGGGCAAAAGAAATGAAAATTGCTCTCTACTTGAAGAACAGGTGTCGAACCAGGTGCCTCCTAAATCAAGACTCATCAGGAGATGTCAAATTGGAAGAAAATGCCCTGGGCTTCACAATAGGAAGGGTCAGCTTGGGCAGCTCAATGCAAAAGGACGAGCTAAGGATGTCTTCTAGAGTGCAATCCACAAAACAAGACCATAGGGGATCTAACAAAGGAAACGCAAAATGGTAGGAAATGCTCATGGGGTATTTAGCAAAACACTCTCCTTTTGTCAATAAAGAAATCATGAGGATCAGTTTGAGGAACCAATTTTGCCTCTGGAAAACATCCAAGGCTTTAAATCAGGAGGGTGACAAAGTGAGCAAGATGAAAGGAGACTGGAAAGATACAATGCAACATCACCGTCCATGTCTCACAAAGAACTTGGTATGCCATTTTCCACCACTGAAGCTGAAGGAAGAAGAAAAAATGCAGCTCGTGGCACTACACGAGCAACAGAACACAAAGTGTGAGAAAATCAAACTGACCACCATATGTCCCCCCCCCCCCACCAACCTCTATCTCANAGAAATTGCAAATACATTGAAGGGTGAGATCCCCTTCTTAGGGTAAATATGAATAAGGGATTGATCAGTGGAAAGGATTGCAGAACAAAAGACTAAACTCATTAAAGCCTCAAGTAGAGAATAGTTCAGATAAATCAAGGTGAAGACGGGAACACAAAAATCTGATAAAGAACCTGATGCTCCATCTGTTGACTGTTTAAGACACTGTCGGGTAAAGGTAACTCACATTAATACCGTTGTAGGTAAACACGCATGACGATCATGGAAGCTAAAGGTACAGTCACGAACTACACGGAAGGGAGATGCTATAATCTTGTTCAAAAATTGTTCTGGAACCAAGTTCTCTTGTTTGAGGTTAGTAGTAATGTGATTAATCTTTGCATGCCCTTATAAACAAAAAAGGGCATATAAATACCTTGCAATTCAATTTCCACATCATTTAACTTTTTAAACGTCTGAGTGCCGTGTCTTGTCAGTCAAATCCTTCATCCCCTATGCACAATAACACTTCCCCACAAATCTACTGCCATTTTCAGACATTTCAAAACCTGTTTCGCTCCCCACTCATCATTAGTTCTTTTCCCAATAAGAAACTTCCCCTCTTTCTCACGGCAAGTTATGAACCTTCATTCCTTGAGTAGAGTTAGGATCCTCTTCCTATCTTTTTTCTCCTCTCTCAACTCATAAACTAAGTACTAATTCAATGGAGATCGAACAATCTTCTCATTCCCCCACCATCAACACTATTCCCGTTTCTTCATCACTCTTGAAATCACTCCCAGAAGATCATTATTTTACGTCTTCTACCACTATATACACTTCTGGGACTTCCTCCACTCAACAGTCTTTCCATTTCTGATAAACCCTATTTATCACTATTTTGAGAATCCTATGTCTAGTCAATCCTACAATCTCATCAAGGATCACACAGGAGGTATTACTCCTCGCATATCAGAAGCCCTTGAGGATGATCCTGACCAGTACCCGAGCACCTCCATGTTGGACTCAGTGACTCTCAGGTAGTCACCAAAAAAGGAAGCTTTTCACACATTATGGCTATATCTACTAAGGGTCTGATAAATTGTGACGATCCAAAGGGTCATCACCTATTTCCTCATTCATTTCATGCTTTCGAGGCCTTGAAAACCTCATTTTTTACTTGTCTCGATTTGCGTGCGCAGTTCGAACGCATAACTGGAAAGCTTGTATATGAGTTCTGTGTGAAAAATGGTGAATTTTGATATTAATATGCATAATATCGACTTCGATCAACATTTTGGATAAACGGACTCGGACCCGTAATTTGACAGTCCCAGAGAGTTCGTAGAAAAATATGGGACTTGGGCGTGTGCCCGGAATCGAATTTTGAGATCCCAAGCCCGAGAAATAAATTTTTCTGTGAAATTGTTTTCTGAAATTAATTAAGAAAATTGGAAATGAAAAATTTATTAAAAGACTACGGTATCGGGCTCGTCTTTTGGTTTCGACGCCCGGTACAAGTTTTATATATGATTTAAGCACTATCTGTAAAGTTTGGTCGAAATCGGACATCATTTGACGTGTTTCAGACCTAAATATCTAAAGTTTGAAGTTTATGAAGTTATAGTGAAAAAATGATGATTTTGGGGTTTGATTCCATGTGTATGATGTTATTTTGGCGATTTGATCGCATGAGTAAGTCCGTAGGATATTTTTAAGGTTGTGTGCACATGTGGGTTGGAGCCCCGATGGCTCGGGTGAGTTTTGGATAGGCATCGGATATCATTTTCCATTTTTTGAAAATCTGGTATGCTGGCTTCTGTGATCTTCGCAAATGCGAAGGGAGGACTCGCAATTGCAAGCTCGCAAATGCGAGCATTTCTTCACAATTGCGAAGTCTGTGAAACTTGGGCACTATCGCAAATGCGATGGTTTGGCTCGCAAATGCGAAAGTCCCCAGGCCTGCCTAGTTTCGCAATTGCGAAGTTCCCCATCGCAATTGCGACGTGAAGGGCTCGCAAATGAGAGACCATGTTCGCAAATGCGAAGGTCTCGTTCGTGGCCTGCTTCACAAATGCGAAGCAGAGTTCGCAATTCCCACATTTTGGTTGGGGTTCGCAATTCCCATAACTGAGGCCTACATTTTTCATACTTAGACGAACTTTCACCTCATTTCTTCATTCTTTCAAAACAAAAACTCCATAGGCGATTTTTAAAGCACAAACCTTCTTCCAAATCATTTGTAAGTCAACTTTTACTTAATTTCTTCAATCTATAGCATCATTAAACATGTTTTTATCTTAAAAATCAAGGTTTCCATGGGTGAAAATGGGGATTTTGGGTAGAACCTAGGTTTTCTTAAAATTGGAGATTTGGACCTCAATTTGAGGTCCGATTTCAAAACAAATCATAGATATGAACTCGTGGGGGAATGGATAATCGGGTTTTGGTTCGAACCTCGGGTTTTGACCACGTGGGCCTGGGGCATTTTGGGAATTTTTGAGTAAAACTTTGGGAAATTCATTTTCATGCATTCAAATTGATTCAATTAGCATTTTTTGATACATTCAAGTAATTTGTGATAAGATTCTAGCGGTTTTGTGGTGAATTCGAAGGGTAAAGCTATACTAGAGGCTTGAGTTGAGTTTGGAGCATTCGAGGTAAGTGTTTGTTCTAACTTTGGCTCAAGGGAATAGGACTAGGATATTATTTGCGAACTGCTAAATATGGAGTACGATGTATAGGCATGGTGACGGTTATCTATGGACCGGAGTCTAGCATGACCGTGAGTCTTAATTGTGTTAGACTCGGATTTTGTGATACTTCTTGCTTGTTTAATTGATAAGTTTCATATAATGTGAATGGTTGAGGAAGAATTGTGATTGGTTGAGGAAGAATTGTGATTGGTATATTATTGGAGCGTTGGCTCGAACTGGAAATTGATAATTGAGAAAGAAGTGATTAAAAGAAGAAGTGTTGTGATTATTCCCTTGCCGGGACGCGTAGTCTATTATTGTTGTTTCTCCCTTATCGGGATTTAAGCATTATATGTACTCTCCCTTGCCGGAATAATTGGGCTGTTAGTTGTACCCTTGCCGGGTTAAATCGTTATGTTGTTGAATTCCCCTAATGGGGCCTCCTCTAGAAAGACTATATGTCTTATTCATTATGAAATGGGATCGTGTGGCATGCCTTCCACTTATGAATTATGAAATGGGATTGTGTGGCACGCCATCCACTTATGAATTATGAAATAGGATCGTGTGGCACACCGTCCACTTATGAATTGTGAAATGGGATCGTGTGGCACGTTGTCCACTTATAAATATATAATATGGGATCGTGTGGCACGTCGACCACTTATATGAGTCATAGTATTGATGTAGTTTCGTTGTTATATCCGTTGATTTGTTTTCATTGTATCCCCACGAGCATGCCCCTTCCCAGTTTTATTTGATATTTTCTGTTGTTATTTCTGTTGCCTTTGTATGTGTGTGTGTGTGTGTGTATATATATCTGCACAGGTTGTTTTTGGTAGGTCCTGTCTAGCCTCGTCACTACTTCGCCGGGATTAGGCCAGGCACTTACCAGCACATGGGGTCGGTTGTGCTGATGCAGCTTTTGGACAGCGGCAGTAGGATTGCCCGGGAGCTGTCTTCAGTTTAGGGACTCACGAGGTAGCCTAGCTGGCGTTCGTAGGCCAAAGTCCCTTACATATTTTAGTTTGTTTTCTTTGTTTCGAGACAAACAGTATGTAATATCATTTCAGACTTGTTTTTAGTACTCTATAGCAGTCTGTGAGCTAGTGACACCAGACTCTGGGTAGAAATGTGTTTCAACTTCCGCAAATTTTATTTCAGTTATATAAGTTTAAAGTCTTCCGTTTTAATTAAAATACCTATGTTTATTTATATTGTTAAAATGTTATCAGTGAAAGGTTTTGAACATTTGGCTTGCCTAGCTCCGACAGTAGGCGCCATCACGACTCCCGATGGTGAGAAATTTGGGTCGTGACATAAATGAAGAAGCTTATTTCTCCTCAGAGTATCAAAGGGAAGACCTACCATTGCTAAGGGATGTAAGAACCACATCACTTCTTGAGTCCCTGGCCCATGAGATACTTTCAGAAAAGACTTCTGATGAACCTGATTCACTTCCATGAAAAATCACTTCTACACCTCCTGCTCATTACAAGCTCTTGGAGACTTCCTCAAAATCACCCATCATCAAGTCACTACAGCAAGAGAATCTTGGACCCCTATTGAACAAAAATAAGAGAAGAGTCAAGACAAGGAATAAGAGGAAAATGAATCCAAAGATTTCATCAAGAGTGTGACAGTAAGTTAAATAGACTAAGATACTTCTAGAGAACCTGGTTCTTTGATGCAACAGTCTGTGACAATTAAGGAAAATGTAGAGGAGCAGAAAAGGCCATCTGGGAAGCACAACAGCAAAACGAAGTAAAACTGAGTAGCAACATCAAAGGACAAAGCTATAGAAATAACAAGGTGGAAAGGGAAGATCGATGAAGGAACCAGAAAGCAGGAAAGGGAAACTGTTAATGCACCTGATCCATCAAAGTCTTTAACATGTGATACTGTTCAGTGGCAGCAAAGATTAAGAACTCAAAAGGAGTTGTGGGGACGAACTTTTGATCCAGCAATTTCGAAAATGGCTGGCATGAGACAAATTTTGGAGATTGTAGAATTTCAACAATGGGAGCACCTATTTGAATGGATTATGCCTCTGGTGTATGAAGATGCAGTGCAAACCTTCAACTGATCTCTCTTTGCTGTCGAAGGGGATCATATCTACTCGCGTGTAAATGAAGTGGATGTTGTACTTGACACTTCAACATTGGGAAAAATTCTCAGAATTCCGTGTGAAGGCATGTCCTTAGTCAAGGATGTTTATGGAGTGAACTTTCGGAGAGCCATCATGAAAGATCAAGCTATTCAACAGGGGGAACATGTCCATAAGAAAGTGTTACTTCCTGAGTACTAGCTTCTCTTTGAACTGGTCAATAAAGTACTCCTACCCCGCTTTGAGAGACGTTCCATTGCCACAAAGTCATATTTGGTCCTGATGGAAGCGCTTGATGAGTTTGTACCAATCAAACTGCCAGCAATCATGATAGATCACATGCAGAAGGTTGAAAATTATAAGGATGGTAATCATGGGTTACCTTATAGTTTTCTTCTCACTCAAGTTTTCAGATTCTATGATGTCCCCTTGGGAAATCCTAGAGTAGGGACACGCAAGCAAACCTTTCCTAAGACCACTCTAGAAGAATGTGAATGCATAGGAAAAGTTGGTGGAAGCATCTCTACCATCTCTCAACTGATAACTTCCCAAAATGTAGCCTCTGAGGAAATATGAAGGCTAAGGGCTCGAAATGCCATCTTAGAAACTCAGCTCAGCCAAGCAGCTAAGGAACCTAATTCTGTACATGAGGAGATTGCCCAACTTATAAAGGAAAATGAGAGACTCCAGGCTCAACTACTTGAAGAACAACTGGCTGCAAATGCCAGACTGGACTTGGTTCTCAAAACCATTGTTGTCTCTTCCTCCAAGCCTCCCTCTCTTAGCGCTCCTTAGGATTCCCTTCATTGTATATCATTTTCCTTGTTCAAACTTTCTATGGCTGCTGTTTTACTGTTGTTTATGTGTTTTTGTATAATGGCATGTTGGAATTAATCATTACTGCTCCTGACTTGGTCAGTCCAATGTAAACATTAATGAAACAACTCCCCTTTCTTTGCATGTACAAAACTATGTTCCTCAGGCTTTCCTTTTCTGTCATGTTGTGTGCACATATGTGGCATGAGCTAGCTGTGTTAGACTTCTTTATTCTTATCACCTGCATGTGCTCTTCTTCCTAGCTTTTCTTTTTTATGATGCCAAAAGGGGGAAAATTAGTAGGAACTTCTGAGATTAAGGGGGAGCTGGAACTTCTGAGATTAAGGGGGAACTTCGTATATTTCTGGCATCTAATCTGGTTATTTCCGCTCTAAACAAATGTTGTCCATACTTAAGTTTGTCTCATCAAAAAGGGAAAAATTGATGGGTTTTACTTAATCTTATGCTTCTTATGTTTTGATGATTTAACAAACGTGTTGTAAAGAACCAGATAGAGAACCTGCTCTGCTGGATACACATCTCATATGAACTGGTCGAAGCTTTAACATCAGCAAATGGATGAACGACCATATTAAGGAACACAACAGGGATCCAATGACCTGATCCCTTAGGGTTCTCCGACAAAAGCACAAGTGAGTGACTGTACTCATTCAACATAAAGAAAAACACAATAGGGACCTGCTCCCTTGGGGTTTTCTGACAGAAGTACAGGTCAAAGTGCACAGCTAGAACGTCGCAGAAGAAAGTATCCATCAAGTAACTGTTCAGAAGAGGAACACAACTAGGACCAGGTCCATTGTTATGTCCTGTCAGAGGTATTAGGACATGTTCCATTGGTATGTCCCGACAGAAGCATAAAGTCCAGCTGGAATGCACCTGCCTAAAAGTGGCGGTGCAGACAGTGCAACAGTCACTTCTCACTGAAAAAGTACACCACGAGTTGACATCACTACCTATTGTGATATATTTTGTGATAAAACAACTTGGTGCAAGACATACCAGGATTCGTGCATTCAGTGATATTCTCTCAAGAAGAAGAAGCATTTTTATCTGGCATTGAAATCACTGGTGTGTCAAGAACAAGAAGACAACTCCACTAAGGATCAGTTTCTAAACGAAGTCTTATGTATATCCATAGTTGAGTTGTAATCTTGTTACTTGTTCTACATTGTAATTCCTAGTTTGATTTCTTAGAAGCACTGCTTTAGAAACAAACCAAATCCGTAAACCTTGGAGTTTGCGTTGTAACTAGGAATAGTCATAAGTTGAATCCTCTGTAACTAGGAGAGTTAGAGAGTGGCTTGTGGTGGTTGTATCACAAGTTAGTTTGAAGTCTTTGCAATCGGTAGTATTTCAAAGTGGCTTGTAATAGGTAGATTACAAGTTAGTTGAGTTAAAAGCCTACAAGAGTAGGCCGTGGTTTTTTGATCCCCTTGTGTGAGATTTTTCCACATAGAAAACCTCTAGCCTCCTTTACATTCAGTCTTTACTGCTTTCAACGTATCAGTCTCATAGAGAACCAGGTACTTTATTGTTTGGTGGACCCATATAAGCTATCAAGGATAGGCTTTGTACAGCTCAGTCCAGGCAAAAGAGTTATGCCGAGCGTAAGATTTGTGATGTGGCATTCATGGTCCGAGAGCGAGTGTTGCTTTGATGTCGCCCATGAAGGGTGTAATGAGATTTGGGAAAAAGGGCAAGTTAAGCCCTAGGTTCATTGGGCCTTTTGAGATCCTTGATCGAGTGGGAGAGGTGGCTTTCAGACTTGCGTTGCCACCGGGTTTATCAGTTATGCCTCCAGTATTTCATTTGTCAATGCTTCGAAAGTATCACAATGATCCATCCCACGTCTTAGACTTCAGCACTATCCAGTTGAATAGGGATTTGACCTACGAGGAGGATCCGGTAGCTATTCTAGATCGATAGGTTCGTCAGTTGATATCGAAGAGTTACCCTTCGGTTCGTGTGTAGTGGAGAGGTCCGCCTGTTGAGGCATCTACCTGGGAGTTCGATTCCAATATGCAGAGTAGATATCCCCATATTTTCACCAACTCAAGTACTTTTCCACGTCCGTTCGAGGACGAACGGTTGTTTTAGAGGTGGAGAATGTGATGACCAAAGGGTTATCTTTTGTTTTAGAATCCGAATTCGTATTCTAAGGCCTTGAAAACCTCATTTTATTTCTCCTCGATTTGCTTGCACAGTCCAGGCGCTAATCCGGAAAGCTTTTATGTGAAAAATTTAAGAAAAGATGATTTTAGTTGACTTCGGTCAACATTTTAGGTAAATTGACCCGGACCCGTGTTCCGACGGTCCCGGAGGGTCCGTAGTAAAATATGGGACTTGGGTGTATCCCCAAAATTAAATTCCGAGGTCCCTAGCCCGAGAAATGAATTTTTAAAGAAAATTATTAGTTGAAAAATATGATGGTTTTTGGAAATTGAATAATGTTTGATATTGTTGGAATCAAGCCCGTATTTTGGTTCCAGAGCCCGGTATAGGTCTATTATAATATTTAAGCCTTATCCGTGAAATTTGGTGAAAAATTAAAGTGATTTGACGTGATTCGGACCATTGATTGAGAAATTAGAAAGTTTGAACTATCTTGAAAATTTCATGAGTTTTTGTGTTAAATTCATTGTTTAAGATGTTATTTTGGCGATTTGATCGCACGAGCAAGTCCGTGTGATGTTTTTAGACTTGTGTTCATGTTTGGTTTGGAGCCCCGAGAATTCGGGTGAGTTTTAGATAGGCTACGGTGTGTTTTGAGACTTAAGGAATTTGCTGGTGTGTTGTAGATCTGCACACTTCGCAATTGCGAAGTCTGGCTCGCAAATGCAAGCATCGCATTTGTGATCAAAGGGCAGGGAGGGGGACCTTAACATTTGCGAATTTCACTGTCGCAATTGCGACTTGAGCAGTGGCTGCATTTGCGAAGGAACAGGTCAGGCCAAGCTTTGCATTTGAGAAGTATTGGTCGTATTTGCGAGTTTGCATTTGCGAACCCATGATCGCAAATGCGATACCTACAACTGTGTAAAACATAACTTAGATGGGATTTCAACTCATTTTCTCAAATTTTCAAATCCTAAGCTCCCATAGGCGATTTTCCAAAAAAGAGTTCTTCCCCAAATCATAGGTAAACGATTTCAAAGTCATTTATTTCAATATATTTCATCTTTTTACAAGATTTCGTCACAAAATTTAGGGATTTTCATGGGAAGTTGGGTGTTTTTGGGTGAAATTTGGGAATTTCAAAATTTGGGGAATCAGACCTCAAATTGATGTCGGATTCCAGAACCAACTGCATATCCAGGCTCGGGCGTAAATGGATAATCGGGTTTTGGTCCGAACTAGAGTTTTGACCAAGCGGGCCCGGGGTTGATTTTTGACTTTTTGGAAAAAATGTTGGGGAATCTTTGATTATGCATTGGAATTGGTTTCTTTAGCGTTTATTTATATTATTAAGTTAAATATGGCTATATACGAGTGAATTGGTGGTGGAATCAAGAGGTTAAGCGGTGATTGAGCTTTGAAATACCTGTTGGCTTGAGGTAAGTGTTTAGTCTAACCTTGACTTGAGGGATTAGGGATCCCCAACTTGCTTGCTATGTGTGATACCGTGTGTGTGGCGTATAGGTGTTGTGACGAGTACCTATGAGTCGCCAAATTACTTGTTTAGCCTGTTTCCTTTCCCCGTTTCCCTATATCTTGCTTTCCTACCTTAATTGTTACTTGCTTATCGATGTGTTTATTTGTATGGGTCCACCAAATCGTATAGTACCTGGTTCTCTACAAGTTTATTCTAAGAGCACTTAGTAAAGCAGTAAGTAAATGAGGCAGAGAATTTTTACGTGGAAAAATCCCGCATAAGGGGATCAAAAAACTACGACCTACCCTGTAGGCTTTTAACTTCACTAACTTGTAATCTTACATATTACAAGCCACTTTACAATACTTCCGATTGCAAAGGATTTACTCAACTAACTTGTGGTACCTTTACCACAAGCCACTTTGTGACTATCCAAGTTACAAAGGCTTTTTCTAACTTGTGTTGCTGTCACCACAAGCCACTTTGTAATTCTACGATTACAAAGACTTTTCTTTATGATTAAATCTAGACACAACCTAAACTCAACAAAACTAGGGATTTACAAAAGTATTCCTAATCAGTAAACTTCTAAGTAAGCGATTTAGGAGATATAGTAAGTACAATAACAAGGTTACAACTCAACTAGGACAGCAATAATCAATCTTTTAGGAACTGGTCCGTAGTGGCATTCAACCTTGTTCTTCAAGCTTGAGAGAATGATTTTTCTGTTTTTGCTATAGAATTGAATGAGAAACAGAAACCTTCCAGTGATGTTTTTGTATAAAACCCCTTTGGTACATCTTGATCACATCACTTGAAATTATGTGAGTACTTTGTTTGGTTAGAGAATGAGTGGGTTGACAGTGTGGTGCAGTGCGGCAGAAATAGTGCCGCTAGTCACTTCAGTTCCAGCTGTGTCCAAATGACTTTGTACTGCTATATAGGAACCACAGGGGCATCCGGTTCTTGTTTGGTTCCTAGCTCCTGAATATGTAGCAGTTCATCTTTTAATGGAGTCCGTTGAAGTTTGCAGCAATCCAAAGTAGGCCAGGTACCCTAACTGGTTTTGAATAGTAAGTATGTTAGATCATCAAAACAAAAGGCAAAAGTGTTTAAGATCTATCACGATGCTTCCATGTCTAATTGCTTCATGTTAACTGTTGATTTTCCTATTGAAGTATTATTTGTTTCGTAGCTTCATTTTATTACCTTGTCGGATTATGTTTGTTATTGGTGCATCATAGTACAGCTAGGTTGGTCTTTCCATATAGTTAAACTGGTGTAGTTTTACAGTTGTAGTGATATTTCATTGTGTTGGTTTGAGGAATAGATGTTGTAGAGGATTTGAGTTGATTTTGAAACACTTGTATTTATCTTGTGATTGATGATGTTATATATATATATATATATATATATATATATATATATATATATTGGGATCGGGTTGCACGCTGTTACAGGATGAATAAGGGAGAATGTGATGGTCTGGTGGGGTTGGGTTACACGCTGCAACACGCAGTAATATGGGTGGACAGGTAGGATCGGGATACGCGCCGCAACATGAGGAATAAGGGTGATATATTGAGGAGTAATAAGGGTGGACTGGTGGGATCGGGTTGCACACCGCAACAAGGAGTAATGAGGGTGAATATTAATACGGTGTTGTTTATATAATGGGATTCGGATGCACGCTGCATCACTTGTTGTTATGTATTCATTTCTGTTGAGGTCTATTACTGTGATGTTGAAACACCCTTAAGGATTGGTTATAGCTGAATACTAGCAGAGCAATTGGGTTCCGAATTTATTTAATGCCAGTTATTGCTTTATTACATTCTGTATTTCGTTTATGTTTAGTATAAACTTTTCCAGGTTGTATATGTTGTATGCCCCGCCGTAGCCTCGTCACTACTTCGTCGAGGTTAGGCTCGGCACTTACCACTACATGGGTTCGGTTGTACTAATACTGCACTTTGCACTATCTGTGCAGATTTCGAAGCTAGTGGCTGATTGTGAGGTTGGATGCTATCACTGCTTTCAGGAGATCCAAGGTAGTCCTGCAGGCGTCCGTAGGCCCTGGCGTCCCCTTCTATCTTTATTGCATTCTGTTTTACTTTTCTCCGAGACAAATGTATATTTTTCTTTCAAACCAATGTTTGTAGTATTCGTAGACTGTTCATGAGTTGTGACACCAGTTTTTGGGTGAGAATTTATTTCGATTTTCGCTATTAGTTAAAAGAAAACCTTTTGAATTGTGTTCTTCCGCATTTATTTCTGTTGATCTACTTTTGTTAAGTGTAAATTATTAAAAGATAAAGGAAAAAGGTGAAATATTCTGTAATATTGGCTTGCCTAGCGAGTACAATGTTAGGCATCATAACGGTCCCGACGGTGGAAAATTCGAGTCGTGAGAGAAATGACAAATGGCGAAATAACTCTACCAGTAAACATAGCCGGAACCATAACGGACACGAAATTCCATGTCATCGAAGGCAACATGAGGTACTAATGCACTCCTTGGAAGATCATGGATACACAACATGAGGGCAGTGCCTCCAACTCTTCATCAGATGATGAAGTTCCCAATAGAGGAGGGAGTAAAAACAGTTTACGGAGAGAAACATGCTGCAAAGGAGATGTTTGCAGTCGAGGAAGTAGTGCCGATACTTGAGCCTTTGACCCCGGAGAAATCGAGCACCAAAGGTAAGCAGGTGGCTAAATTGCAATCACCGTCCCCAACCTCGACAGAATTAGAGCAACAAGTAGTCGAGTATGAAAAAGAGGATTTCCTTACTCCTCGAGCCTTCGTCGTTCCCGAAGAGTCTGATGCTACCAAGTCGACTGTCGAGGAGCTTGAGCAGGTCATACTGATCAAATACATGCCCGAGAGAAAGGTATACCTGGGAACATGATTAACCCCAAAACTCAGGAGAAAACTCATTCAATTTATTATTGATAATATGGATTGATTTGCTTGGTCCCATTTAGATATGACAGGGATTCCCCCAAAAATCACCACACATCGACTAAGCATCGAACCCAGTTTCTAACCAGTGAAGAAAAAAATGAGGCCCCAGTTCGAGGTGAAACATGCGTTCATAAAGGACGAGGTAACCAAAATTCTTAAAATAGTATCTATTCGGGAGGTGAAATATCCCGAATGGTTAGCCAATTTAGTTGTAGTTTCTAAAAAAGGAAACAAACTTACAATGTGTGTGTAGACAATAAGGACTTGAATAAAGCATGTCCGAAGGATTCTTTCCCATTGCCGAACATCGATCGTATGATCGATGCCACGGCCGGCCACAAGACCCTAACTTTTCTCGATACCTACTACGGGTACAATCAAATTCAGATGAACCCAGAGGACCAGGAAAAAACTTCATTTATTACTAAATTTGGAACTTATTGTTACAATGTAATGCCCTTCGAGCTAAAATATGCTGGAGCTACATATCAACACCTAGTTAACAAAATGTTTGAAGAAAAAATGGGTAAAATAATGGAAGTTTACATTGATGATATGTTGGTTAAGTCCTTGCGCGCAGAAGACCATTTAGCTCATTTACAGGAAACATTCAAAATCTTAAGGAAACACAACATAAAGCTTAACTCGGAGAAATATGCCTTCGGAGTCGACTCGAGTAAGTTCCTCAGCTTCATGCGGGGTATCGAGATTAACCCTAATAAGATCAAGGCCATCGAGGATATCACGATCGTGGATAGTGTGAAGGTCGTGCAAAGGCTAACAGGGCAAATAACTGCTTTGGGTGGATCCATTTTGAGGTCGTCAGATCGAAGTCACTATTTTTTTTCTTTTTCAAAAAGGATTTTGCATGGACCCCGGAATGACAACGAGCCTTGGAAGAACTAAAGCGAAACTTATCGGGCCTTCCTTTGCTTCACACCCCGAAGGTAGACGAAAACCTTTAACTATACTTGGTAGTGTCCGAGATAGTGGTATGTGGGGTGCTAGTTGTAGAAGATCAAGGTACACAATTCCCTGTTTATTATGTAAGTCGAACTCTAGGAGATGCTGAAACTAGATACCCTCGCTTAGAAAAATTAGCACTTGCATTAAGTGTATCTAGAAAGCTAAAGCCATATTTTCAATGTCATCCCATATGTGTATTGACCACTTACCCCCTTCGAAATGTTTTGCATAAGCCCGAGCTGTCAGGCCGACTGGCCAAATGGGCAGTCGAATTTAGCGGGTATGATATCGAATATCAACCCCGTACCACTATCAAGTCTCAAATCTTAGCTGACTTCGTGGCTAATTTTACGCCAACCCTCATAACCGAAGTGGAGAAAAAACTCCTGCTAAGTTCGGGTACATCATCATGGGCCTCGGATGTGAAAGGGTCCGGGCTTGGCATTATCTTGAAGCCACCCACGGGGGATACCATTAGACAATCTATCGAAACTTCTAGATTGACTAACAATGAGTTCGAGTATGAGGCCATGATTACAGGTCTCGGGCTAGCTAAGAGCTTGGGAGAAGAAGTCATCGAAGCCAAGTGCGATTCTCTATTGGCGGTAAACTAAGTAAACAAAAGTTTCGAAGTTCGAGAGGATAGGATGAAACGATACTTGGATAAGCTAAAGGTAACGTTGCACCCTTCTAGGAGTGGACTCCGGATCATGTGCCTCGAGAACAAAATAGTGAGGCCGGATGCACTTGCTAATCTAGGATCCTCGGTTGAAGAAGATGACATCTTCCCAGGGACTGTCGTCCAGTTATCGCGGTCTGTGGTTGAAGAGGGTCATGCAGAAATAAATTCAACAAGTTTGATGTGGGACTGGAGGAACCAGTATATCGACTATTTGAAAAATGAAAAACTCCCCTCGGACCACAAAGAATCGAGGGCCCTAAGGACAAAGGCTGCTAGGTTCGCATTAGATGGAGATAAAACATTCTATAGGAGAACTTTCGATGGGGCAATTGCGATATGTTTAGGACCAGGGGACACTGATTATGTTCTACGAGAGGTCTTCAAAGGTACCTTTGGAAATCACTCTGGTGTTGAATCTTTGGTTCGTAAAATTATCAGAGAAATTATTGGGATAACATGGAAAAAGATACTAAGGAATTCGTCAATAATTGCCAATATTTTGCACTGATGATCAACCAGCCAGAAGAACAACTCCATTCGGTCCTATTCCCGTGGCCTTTCATGAAATAGGGAATGGACATAGTCGTCCCTTTACTAACGGCCCCATGTAAAGCTAAATTTATTTATTTATGACTGACTATTTTTATAAATGGGTGGAGGCACAGGACTTCGAGAAGGTCAGAGGAAAAGAAGTTATTGATTTCATCCAGGACCACATCATATGTCGGTTCGGTATACCTGCCAAGATTGTATGTGACAAGGGAAAACAATTCATCGGCAACAAGGTTATAGAGTTCCTCAAAGCACATAAAATAAAGAGGATCTTATCAACACCATACCATCCAACTAGAAATGGAAAGGCTAAGTTAACAAACAAAACTATCATTCAAAACCTGAAGAAAATATTGGATGATGCAAAGGGGAAACGGCAAGAAGTTCTACCCGAGGTCGTTTGGGCATATCGAACAACATCGAAGTCTAGCACGGGGGCTAGTCCTTTCTCTCTAGTGCATGGCTCTGAGGCCCTCATCCCTATCGAGGTCAGGGACCCAGTGCCAGGTTTCGACATGTATCAGAGGAGTCAAATCACGAGGCTATGAATACTAGCCTTGAGCTATTAGACGAGAAACGAGAAGCAGCACTTGTTCGGATGGCCGCGAAGAAGCAGAGGATCGAAAGGTACTGCAATAGAAGGACCAATCTTCGACATTTCATAATCGGGGACTTAGTTCTACAGAAAGTCACCCTCAATACTCGAGACCTGAATTAAGGAAAACTGGGCCCGAATTGGGAAGGACCGTACCGAGTCCTCGGAATTGCCGATAAAGGATCTTATAAACTTAGCACGATGGAAGGTGAACAACTGGTAAACAATTGGAACGTATCATTACTTAAATGATACTACTGCTAAAGTATGACTTTATCTTTTTGTCCATTTGAGTCTAAAACTATCTCGTTGCAGACTTTCGATCGAAGCTATCGAAGATACCCTTTTTACACGAAGGCCTTAGGTTTTAAAGCATGTGTTGCACTCTTTTCCCTTAGACCGAATTTTGTCACAAATGGGTTTTACCGGCAAGGTTTTTAACGAGGCAACAACTATATGCTATCTAAGGAGAACTCAACAGTATCCAAGGCTTCTTTTCAATCAACCTCGAATACTGGGGGCATCACCCTCAGAGGTCATATTTTTGAGGAAAACACTTCACGCCTAAGAGGGCCTCGATAGGAAAACTTTGTAATGGGCCAAATGGTCAGATGAATCGTGTCCATATAGGATAGTCGATCCTCGACGGTAAAACATGTACGCATGTATCAATTATTTGAAAAACCTTTCGGTTTGTATCAAAACACTTTGTGTCTCAAAGAAGCCTACTATTATACGAGCTCTACACTTATAATCCTACAGGAAATGACTTAAGGGCCAAAGCACGAATGCAACCCTGAGATATTCGGGGACCGTCATCGATAATCAGCAAATCCGAGTCATCAAAAATTCAGACTTATAAGACTTCAAAGAGGCATCCCCTCGAAACAAAGGCCAAGGCCAATATACTCGGTGACTAAGTTTTTGAACAAGTTCAAATGGTTATCGGGAAACAAATCCAAGTGACATACCGAAAGTCTATGGCCATATTAATGACTACGGTCACATAAAAAGGCTATATACAAAATAATACGGCTCGGAGACGTCTGAATTCCATCATAAATTAAAAGCCTTCAAACACTTTTAAAAAACCGGTTAAATCAAGCTACCCTCGGCAAAAGCAAAATATAAAGTGTTTCGATAAATTCAGCCCTCGAATAATTTAAAGGCTTCGATAACATCAGCCTTCAAAAAAAACCTCAAGAGGTATTCGATTATGTTTACACAAACAAATTACTAATAAGGTTCCGATTCGTCAAACCTTCGAAAAACCCAATGGGTACGAAAAACACATGCTAAGGCGTAATTAAATTTTCACTAAGTCTTTTAGCCGAAAAGAGGGAAAAATTATAGCCACTCTAGAGGCCGAATCGACCGACCTTAAAGAGCCTAAGGTTCGATATATAAGAGCCTAAGGGTCGATATATATGCGCCTAAGGGCCAACTTAAAGAGCCTAAGGGCCGGTATATAAGAGCCTGCGGGCCAACTTAAAAGAGCTTAAGAGCAAAAACATATAGAGTTCGAGACCTTGTTCTCACTCAACTCAGACCTAAGAGTCCCGTTATTCCGAGCTCGCATCAAATGATTTAAGCTTAGCTCGAGGATTATCTAAAACTTTAGGAGGTATTATGTTGATCAATAAAAAACCTAAGGGTTTATTATATTATGAGTCCACACCAATACTCGGACGGATCATTAGAGTTATACAATAAAATTCTTCACAGGTGAAGACGAAACGAAATTCAACAAATTGGAGATAAAGCAAAAAGGTTCTTTATGTTCACAAGAGATGGTATACAAAGTATATTTACAATGCCTACGAGGGGCCCTTACACAAAAACAAAAGAAACCAAAAAGAGCCTAATCTATTTCGGGGCTACATCCCTGGAAGCAACATCTTCAAGAACAGCACCCTCGGGGGCTTTATCTCCGGGAACCTCCTCCTCCTCGAGGGATCCTTCTTCACCTTCCCTGCCCTCGGAGCCACTTGCAGCGCCTTCATCATCAGAAGAAATGAGAAACCGGGCATCGGTTTTCATCGCCTTTGCATGGGCTATCTCTTCAGTGAGGTCAAATCCTCGGGCGTGGATCTCTTCGAGAGTCTCCCTACGGGCTTGGAACTTATCCTAATCATTACTCCTTTTTTCCCCATCAGAGGCCTCTCTCAACTCAGCTTGAACTGTCGCGGCATCTTTCAAATATACGGTGATAGTCTTGTTAGCCGAGGCATTTGTCTTCTCAATTTTGGCTTTGGCTTGTACAGCTTCGGCCCGAGCTCTAGCAAGATCTGCCTCTAACTCCTCAATTTTCTTGGCCTGAGCCAGACCCTTCACTTTAATGCCTCGGATTTGAGTTTCATTTGAGGCCAGTTGAGCTGTAACAACTTCCTTATAGGCAGCGAGCTGATCCATGTTCTCTTTCATCGATGGCAGTCAGCCTTAACTTGATCAACCTCGCCCCGAAGCTGCACAATCATTTCCAACTTGTGTTGCAGCTGAGACATCGAAGTGTTAGCCTCCGAAGTAAGGCCAAGAAGACCATACTCTATTAAAATCACAGTTACCTACTCATCTATCTCGATCTCATTTTTCCGAGCTTTGGCCAATTCGGCCCGAAGGTTCTTAAGCTCCTCTTCCTTTTGGCCACAAAGGAGCCTCAGGGCCTTCTCTTCACCGAAAACCCTCCTGGCCTCGGCCTCACATTGGCTCAGCTCTAAACTTAACGAGGGCCTACACATGAAATGAAGGTATGTCAGTCAAAAGAAAGAAAGGAAAGAAAAAATTACAATAATAAAAGTTAGCATTTACCTAAGAGAGGAGACACTGGGCCTCTTCAAAGAGGGTAGATGCATCGTTAAGGTCAACAACACCGTCGACCCCGGTGAAGCACTCCCGGAAAGGGTCTTCTTCGAAGACCTTGCTCGGGTCGGGTATTCGCAGAGCCCGAGCATCCTTTATGGTCTCCTCGGAGTAAGCTGGTAGAGATAGTGAGTGACCCACTGCCACGGCCCCGAGCTCCTCACTCAGGGCGTTCTGATTAGCTACGGCCTTCTCAACATTTATCCCCTCAGTGGGAATGATCTCAATCTCCCGGGACTAGAGGGCTTTGCCTAAGTCTTTTTCCGAAGCTTTTCCACTATAAGATGAAGTCTCGGGTTTGGAGGGCTTGGCGGCCTCGATCGATTTCCTAGTTCGAGTACCAACGTTGTTTCTTCACCCTCATTCTCTCCATCTTCTAGATATTGAGTGGCGAAGTCCAAATCTACATGTACAAGTTTCTCTCCTCGGTTTTTGAGTAGGAGTCCACTCGTCCTGTGAATCCTCGAGCTTTGAATCCCTCTTTCTTTTACTGACCTTCCCCAATTTCGGGATTAAGGACATAGTCCTTTCCCCGGGCGAGGCTGGCCTCATTTCGTATACATCTCTGATGCCTGCACAAACAAACATAAATGAGTTAACGCCACCAACAAGTGAAAAATATCTAAAACTTGAGAAGAGAATTTACCATGATGTTTGACCTCCCACTTGCCCATCGATAATCCACATCATTTGCGCTCATCGTAGGAGGAGGTGGCAGCAAACTTTTGGACCCAGTCCTCGAGGTCGGAGACTGCGTAGGGTGTGCAAGCAGTGGCTGCAGAAAGGGTAAAGGCACTATAAGATGTGGAAGCTGAATATGAATGGATACTGGGAAGAAGAACTCCACTTATGATTAAAGTTCCATTTATCCGGGAACAACATTTTATCCATGGGGATGACACCCGAAGTCCTTATTCTGGTGAACCGGATCATCCAGCCTCAATCTTTGTCCTCATCATTGCTAGCAAAGAAGGCTTTCTTTGGTCGACGTTGCAGCTTGATAATCCCTCGAAATAACTGGGGCCGATGTAGCCGTATAAGATGGTTGAGGGTGAATTCCAATCCCTCGGCCTTTTCAGAAAAGTAGCGCATCATGATCATAATGCGCCAAAAGGAGGGGTGAACCTGGCCGAGGTTGACCTCGTATGTTTTGCAGAAGTCAATCATTACCGGATCAAAGGGACCCAGTATGAAGGGGTAAGTGTAAGCACTTAAAAAACCCTCCACGTGGGTAGTGATACTTTCCTCGAGGCTCGGGATCTAAATCAGGACCTCGTCTCCCCAGCCACAGTCCCTCTTCATGGCTTTGAGGTAGTTCTTCGATATCGAACAAATATATCGAGATACATGTTCGCATCGGCCTAGGATATCGGGGAGATTTTCAATATTAAAGTCCTTCTTAATCACGCAAGGGCCGGGGGTGATTTCTTCAAGAGTCGGCGGCACCACGGGTTTGGCCGGCCAGGAGGTAGAAGAAGACGACGCTTTATCTTTTTTGGGAACTTTTTAAGAAGTTTTAGCCATGATTCTAAACTAAAAATACAAACGGCAGCAGGAAGTGGTGTTTTACGAGAACTTGGCATTTTTCAACGTTTAAACGGGCGGTGGAAACAGATGGTGAGAGAAAAAGGTAAAGAGGAGAGATGATCAGAGTAATCGTGAATGGAAGGAGCAAAATCTTCAATTCAAAGAAGTGGCCTCGCATTTATAGATGAGCAACGATCGTTTGGCGGCGCTAGTGGCTGACCATTACTGGCGCGTATTTAATGTTTTAGGGAAATAAACCAACGGGATGTTTCAGTCACTTCGAGCGGCCACGTCACGGAAATGACATCATCATTAGAGACTCCGAAGAATCGAGGTTCAAATCGTTTCTTATCATCCTACTCTAAGAAATGCGAGGACTATCTGTATACGGTCGAAATCGTATGCCTACGATCTATAGGCTCGAGGTGTCGTCTTGAGCTCGAGTCCAGGCAAGGTCGAGTTCGAGCTCGAGGGACCAGATCCGAGCTCGAAGACAGAGTGCAATGCCCGAAGATTGAAGCATGATAACGTCGAGGCCGAGTATGCTCGACCTTGAAATATTACCGTTATGGATTTGTAACAGAATGAGCTAGATTCATGCCACGTCCCTAAGATCATGGCGTAAATCCCGGAATAGGACTGTACGATTTTGTACTATGTGGTTAGACAGCTGTATCAAGGATATTCCTTAATGTAAATAGAAATATACCTTATTTAGGGTTCCCCTATTATATAAAGGGGACCCCAATCATTTGTAACTTCATCCAATCATTGGCAAGAATATACTATCTTACTTTTCTCTCTTACTGTTCATCAAAATTGTCTTTTACATTTATTGTTCTTACTTTATTGCTCTTAGTTCGTCTCGAGGTCACTAAGCTCGAGGTCACCACTGTTAAGTAACATTGGTTTGGTTCACTTATTTCTTTCATTTCAATTTCATATTTTTTTATTATTAATTGGTATTGAACTAAATAACATATCTTTAAAATCACAAATCAAATTTAATTGTTACTTGTATTCTCGAGATAAACAGAAAAGAAAAACTGAAGTGGAATAAAGAAGCTTAAATCAACTCCTTTTAGTTTAAAGAAAAAAATAGTGAGAACAATAGACTGTTGAAAATAAGCAGTGACCTAATGCTCCCGACTCTTGACAATGTATATATAAATTTTAATCTTAAACGTGGAGTCAAATTTAAGTTTTCGAACAAGTAATGGTGAATAGAAAAATAAAAAATAAAAAGATAGGATAGGAAAAATGGAACAGAATCTAAGACTATAAAAATTGATTTATTAGTAAGTAATAAAAAAGTGTGGTCCCTGGGGCTGATCGAGTAGGCAACTGTTTCTTGAAAATGTATCTCCACTCACTTTACGTTATACAAAAACACTCACTTCACGTTACACAAAATTCTCACGAAACCCATTACTATATTAACACATCATCTGTTTCTGTTTCCACTTTTTCTCTTTAAAGTCTGTTTTGTTGGAATCTCAGAGAGAACACATATAGAGAGTTATATATTTGTGAAAATCCTAATTAGTATATACTATAATTTATCATTGAATATATTTATTTATAAATTGATTCATCGATTTGTAATTTATTCAGATGTATCATTGAATATTAAAAACAAAACGTCTTACTTATATATATATATATATATATATATATATATATATATATATATATATAAGAATCGGGTTCTTTTAGGGTTGATAGACTTGTGAAGATCCTAATTAGTACATATACTTTATCATCAAATATATCTGTTTGTAAATTGAATCATCGACTTATAACTTACTCAGAT
>MU666945.1:28465-49550 GCA_026770625.1 Nicotiana glauca
ATATATATATAAATTATTCGTACGTACGTAGTAATGTATAAGATTGATCATCAATTACAATATAATTTATGTGTGTATGAGAAATTACTCATATACTTAAATATAACTTAAAAATTTACTTACATAGATGCTATTATAATCTATTAAAAGTAATTATCTAATTAATATAATTTTTTGTAAAGATTATGCTTATAGTTTATACTTATTCATAATAATTGTAGTTAAATAAAATAAATATTTATAGTTATTAATAATTTTCTTATAGCTTATAATATGTTAAAAAATAAAAAATAAAAAATAGTTTTTTTTAAAGAAAACTAACCAAAGTTGGTCGGTATTTGGTCAAACGGTCAACAATTAATGTACCGACAAAATTTTGAAAATCATAAATTAAAAACGGGTTTCCCCCTATTCTCTTATTTTCTTTCCCAAATTTTTCTAACTCCTCCCTATTCCCCTTCTCTATTTTTTCCACACAAATTTCATTCCCCACCCCATGTAGCCACCGCCCAACGCCGTCCCTATCGCCGGAGCTGCCGCTGCTACTGCTCCGCCCCTCTCCTAAACCTTAAAAAATCAAGGTTTGAATTACAACCCATTTCTTTGTTATTTCTAGCTTTTGTTTCAATTATTTAAACTTTGTATATTATTATTTCAATTAGTGTTTCAATTCTTTGAACATTGTATATTATGGATGACTAGAGTTTAGGTCTTGTTTTAATTAGTTTTATTTATTAATTTCATTAACTAATTAGTTTAATTAGTCTTGAATAATTTAATAAGATTTGAATTATACTTTGTATAGTCTTGAATAGTTTAGCTAGAATGTAGGTTTTAGTAGTAGTCGTTGAACTTTTAGTTTATGAATTGAAATTTTAGGATATAAATTAAAATTTTAGGATTTGTAGTTGAATTTTTAGTTTATAAATTGAAATTTTAGGATATGAATTGAACTTTTAGAATATGAATTGAACTTTTTGGATATGAATTGGACTTTTAGTTTATAAATTGAAATTTATAGGATATAAATTGAATTTTTAGGATTTGTAGTTGAATTTTTAATTTATGAATTGGACCTTTTGGATATGAATTGGACTTTTTGATATGAATTGAATTTTTAGGTTATAAGTTGACATATTTGGATATGAATTAAACTTTTAGTTTTTGAATTGAACATTTAGTTTGTAAATTGAAATTTTAGGATATGAATTGAACTTTTAGGATATGAATTGGACTTTTAGTTTATAAATTGAACTTTTAGTTTATAAATTAAAATTTTAGAATATGAATTGAACTTTTACGATATGAATTGAAACTTTTAGGATATGAATTAACTAAAAAGAGATTATGCTATGAATTAACTAAATTAATTTGTTCTTATTTTATTTGTATAGATGGAACATCGTACTTGGATGTACAATAGGAATTATTTTAATCGGTGGGGATTGCGGGAGGATTTTGTAAAAGGGGTTGATGACTTTATTAGACATGCAATGTCACTTCCACCATTCCAAAGTGAAGGAGTAATTAGGTGCCCTTGTGTTAGGTGCGACTGTCTGAAGTTTGGAAAATCAGAGGAAGTTAAGCATCATCTATATAGGAAGGGGTTTATAGAGAATTACTGTGACGACCCGACCCGTCGTCTCAGGAGTTACGGCCTTGTTTCCCCCATTTTATGCTTCTTCGTGTTTCATTATCAGTATTTGGTGTGTTAGAGTTGATTTGGATCGGTTTTGGTAGAAAATCAAACACTTAGTCTCTTTAAGGAAGGCTTGTTTTGGAAAAGTCAACCGGATGTTGACTATTGAGTTAGAGAGTTTGAATACGATTTTCGGTGATTCAGTTAGCTTCGGGGGATGATTTGTGACCTAGGAGTGTGATCGGAATTTATTTTGGAGGTCCGGTGTAGAATTAGGCTTGAATTGGCGAAGTTAGCATTTTGGCGATTTTCGGTTGATAGGTGAGATTTTCATCCGAGGGTCGGAATAGGATTCCGAGAGTTGCTGTAGCTTCAGGTTATTCGGAGGTGTTTTGGTTAGGTTTTTTATCGAATACGTGTTTCGGAAGTTTTTAAAGAACTTAGACTTGAATTCGATGTAATTTGATGATTTTGGTGTTAGTTGAAGTATTTTGATGATTGGAGCAAGTTTGAATAATGTTCTAAGATGTGTTGGTACTTTTGGTTGAGGTCCCGGGGGCCTCGGGGTGATTTTGAATGGTCATCGGGATGAATTTTCGGACTTGTGAGAATTCTGAGTTGCTGGTATCTGGTATTTCCACATCTGCGGAAAAGGGGTCGCATATGCGGTTCCGCATATGCGAAGACCTGGCCGCAGGTGCGAGATCTTGAGGAGTTGGTTTTTTCCGCAGGTGCGGGCCTGGAGCTGCATCTTCGATGCCCCGGATGCGGTAGTTGAATCGGAGAAGCGAAGTCAGGGGTTATGGTAATTTCCGCAGAAGCGGACGTGGTGCGCAGAAGCGGTCCTAGACGAAATTGAAGGTTCCGTGGAAGCGGAAGAATAATCGCAGAAGCGGTGAAGCTATCGCAGAAGCGGAAATGAGGCCTGGGCAGAAGGGTTTAAAATAATATTTCCTCCGCGAGTCCAAGTTAATTTCCACCATTGTTGGGTATTTTTAGAGCTTTTGGATGGGAATTGAATAGGGTTTTGACTGGAATTTATTGGAGGTAATATTTTTGAACTTAAAACACGATTATATTATGAAATTGGTCTAGAAATTCATGAAAATTTAGCTAAGATGGAAGAACTAGGGCTTGGGATTTTGAGATTTTAAATTGAGGATTTGAGGGTCCATTTGAACTCCGATTTTGGTATTCTTGATATGTATAGACTCGTGGAGAGATAAGGAATCTAGCGATGTAGAAATTTCTGAATTTTGAGAAGTGGGCCCGGGCTCGAGTTTTGGTACTTTCTAGATTCTTGATATTTTTCGATTGTTTTCGATTGGGTATTGTCCCATTGGCATAATGTGATGTATTCACTCTAATGTTGGATAGATTCGACGCGCGTGGAGGCCGATTTGAGGAGCAAAAGCATCATGAGCTAGAGATTTCACCGGTTCGAAGTGAGTAATGATTGTAAATGATATTCTGAAGGTTTGAAACCCCGGACTTGCACATCATAGTGCTATATTGAGGTGACTTGAATGCCGGATAGCGAGCGTGGGGTAGAGCACCATTGGGGATTGTGACTTGATCCATCCCGATTGATGAATTTACTGCGTATTTGACTGAAACTACTTGTTATCATCATAATTTGGGCTGATTGCTATACTTGGGCTTCGTGCCAATTATTTGAACCCTTAGGGGATTGTTGTTGATAATTCCTCACTGATTTAATTATGTATTTGAACTCAGTCATGTATTTTCCACTGTTTTAAAAACTCAGCCAAGTTATTATGCCTTAAATACTCGAAATGATATTTCCATAAAATGTTCTGGGTTGAGCATCATACTTTATTGTTGCCCGAGTGTCTTACGTGATTTTGTAGACTGAATAAGTCCGAGGGCCTGTATTGTGAGGATACTTATGGATCGGGTTGCACGTCGCAGCAGTACTATATTGATATTGAGGCCGAAAGCCTAATTGATGCCACGAGATGGCTTGATATTGCGCTTGGGATGTAGGAGCCCCTCCGGAGTCTGTACACACCACCAGTGAATGCTATTGACGTTAAATGGATCGGGCTGCACGCCGCAGCGGTATATGGATCGGGATGCACACCGCAGTAGTACTGGTACTGTTTGATGTGCTTAGCTTATTTCATTTTTTTGCTATTATATGTTGTTGTGCTTCTTCTTGCGATACTCACCTATTGTTCTGGTATTATCTGATAACCGAATGTGGTGCCTAAGAGACGGACTTCTGTGCCTATCTGCACTATTTGTTTCTGCATTCAATTGCATAACTGTTGAAAGATCGTTTTTGAAAGAGGTTTTAAACTGAGCTAAGATATTTCTAAAGGTTTTATAGCTTCACTTTTTTTTTCTCAAAGGATTTTTTCACTGCTCCCATGTAGCATGATGGTTTGCTTTACGTGATTTTTTACTGCTCAGTTGTTATTTACTTTTATTACTCACTGAGTTGGAGTACTTACTTTACTCCCTGCACCACACGTGCAGATGCAGGTATTTGTCCACCCGGTAGCATGTTTTGAGCTGGTTGAAGATTTTGCTATCATAGCTGAGCAAGGTGACCGCCAGCGTTCGCTGCACCAGATTTCTTCCTTGATTCTAAATTCTATTCTGTATATTACTGGCCTTTTAGTTGTATTTAGACTCTTCTAGATGCTCGTGACTGGTGACACCCCGGTTTGGGCTGTGTTTGGGTTGTACTTCTGCTAATCATTATTATAAAATCATATTTAGACTGTGTATTCATGTTTAACTATTGTTGAAAAGGCAATTTGAGTTAGTTGGCTGGCCTTGTCTTCACGAGAGGCGCCGTCATGACCGGAGCGGGGTTTGGGTCGTGAGAAGTTGGTATCAGAGCCTAGGTTACTAGGTCTCACGAGTCATGAGCAGGTTTAGTAGAGTCTCGCGGATCCGTACGGAGATGTCTGTATTTATCCTTTAGAGGCTGTAGAACCTTTAGGAAAACTTCACCTTCTTGAATTCTTATCGTGCGTCCTTGATTCAGCTTGAAAAGAAACTCTTGAAATTCCTTCCACGCGTTCGTAAGCGCACATGAGCGCTCAGTATCATATGTGCGTTGATGGCTTGTGATTCCCCCATAAAGGGGCGAGATGTGATCTCTGTGAGTTTGATGTTGGGCCAGTTTGGAGGACTTGAGGCCGGATCTTTGCCTATGGCTTGAGCACCGAGGTGCTGATGGTGTGAGCGAGTGTTTTGAACTTATATGTTCGATATTGTCCCTATTAGCTGGAAGGGCGGTTAGATATCCATGTGATGAGTATGTTAGTACTGCGAGATATATCTATATGACTTGGTAGTGACGAAGAAGTCTGCTGGATTATAGATGAACTATTAAGTGTTAGATTCCTATTATGATTTGATGTGTGTACCGAGTTATGGGCGCGTGAAGAATATTTTCGTGTCTCCTAATGGGGAGTGAAGTGCATTACATGTGGCTGTATAAGTTAAGACCCAGGAAGACTAAATGACTATGTAATGTGTATGACGGTGGAAGGTATGCTGAAATACTAAATTGAGGCGAAGCAGGTAGGTTATCTCCCGCGAAGTGTTCTTAAGTGATATGATCCTTATGTGTGTGTTAGAAGATCTCATGTGTAATTGAAGGATACGTGTTGAAATTTGAAAATTCGGGTCGCTTAAGAGAGTGGACTCCACTGATGTGGGGATGAATGCAATATTTGCAGAGGATTACAGTACTAGACGATCTGTGTTTTCACAAACTTGTAAATGATTTGAGTTTAATCTCACTAGGGTATTTTGGCATCATTAGAGTAAAAGTGTTATGAGTTGTTGAGTCTGTCTGGATATATGGCTTCGAGCCAAGTTGGGGAGTTTTCTATTAATTAGCTAATTGTACGGTCATGTGCTATGTTGGTTCCGGTTCGAGGCATGCTGGCGAATCAGTTCTGGTTGCGGAAATTGAGCCGAGGATAGCACGAGTGAAGCAAAATTTTGACAAAGGTTATATGGTGCCTCGTAGATGTGTAAGAATCGGAGGATGTCTTAAGCTGTTATTGGTAAGAATGCTCGGTGCATGGAGCAGGAAGATGTTTGTTTGTATTGGGATGAGGATCTCATTTTGTGGTATCGGAGTGCCAATAAGGCACGAGTGGTTCTGTTCGTTAGGTCAGGTAATTTTTAGTTTGAATAAGAGTGAACGACTTTCGAGAATGGTTCTAATGTGTTCAAGATTCTACATGTGACAATCCGGTGTCTTAAGGTTGTGTGTATGGTTAGAGAATGTGTTTTCATTGGAAAATGTCAAGACTTGTGGTATTTTTATGTTAATTATGGGATTCTATGCATCCGTATCAGGAAAATAAAGGTAACGGATTTAGATTCGCAGGAAGTTCTTCATAGTAGATTACTTTGGGAATGTGGTGTTTCTGGGAATATTTAAGAGAGTGTTCAGTGGCTCATGGGTTGAGACAATGTGGTATTATGCTTGGGTCTCGAGTGGTGAGCCTAGGTAGAGGCATTATGGTGCTACAGCAAGAGGGGATATCAAGTTAAAAATGAATCAGAAGGAAATCTAGCTAAATGAAGTAGCTTGTTACTGGACCGAATCGGTATGGTAAGGATATGATTAATTCTTCATATGTGTTGAAGGTAATGAGCCCTTACAGGTATTGTGCAACAAAGCTCTTGAGTTATGACAGTTTGCTTAGCTCGGTTTGGATAGAAGGATTCAGTCCTGGCAGTTTTGCTCGTGCAAATGGAATTGGGAGAGAGTTACTTGTTGGGTTTTACCGCGATTTGGAGATGTATATTTTCTACGGGCATGCAGAGCATGGAATGTGTAATGATTTTTCTCCTAGATGTGATCGGTGGGAGTTCTTGACTAGTTGAGTGAGTAGATGTCTGTGGCTCGGAAGGGAGATAAATGTTTTCTTGCTATCCTTTGATGGTATGGTATACGCGGTATGTTGTGGAGGATTGAGATTTGCGTGTTCGAGGTTTCAGTTCAGTTATGAAAGGAAGTTCGTAAAACTCTTAGGCAACGGGTAGCCTCAGATAAGCAAGGAAATGATACTGCTAATTGGAAGTGATTTGATGAGAGTATACGTCTCAGGAAAAAGTAATGTGATTAAACTGATGATACTTCGGTAGTATTGTGGCGCTTTCTTGTTAGATCGACTGTTGATATCTGAGTTTGTTTTATGGCACAGGGGAAATTTTAGAATATCTTTCGTGGAATGATTGGGTACTTGAGATGTGATATGTATTCATACGGGGGAATTTGGGATCAGGTATGGTGATTCGTGTGCTATATGGAGTTGGAGACTGGGAGTTCTCAGGTACAATCTATGTTGTAGTTGTGGATCGTGTGTATCGGCACCGTTTAGCGGCTACTGGGATTTGGAGGCCCGAATGGATCTTTCTTTGCTTGGTATGTTAGATTTTAGATATGATGTTGGGGTGTAGACTTGCTGTCTCGGTGTTGGGTTATTCTAGACTATTGAGCTATGGGCTATGCCGGAAAACTCCACGGATTGAGTGGCGAGGTACGTCGGATTATGTTCTAGCAGAGGGGTTTATATTTCAAAGACCCAACGGACGGCTGGGAAGGATTGCTTTTCTTAATTGGTCCTTCGTGATGGATGTCAGTGCAAAGGTTTCTACCATCGATTCAGTTCCGGTGTTGAGGGACTATTCGGATGCGTTTCTTGTGGCCAGGCATGTCACCAGGAGAGGTTATAGTAATGGAAGGAGCAGCTTCAGGCTTTCTTGGTAATGAGTTTGTTGGTAGGCCGATATGGATACGTGTTTAGCTTGAGTTAGGCTTGGTTGGCCCCGAATTGTATTGTGGAGGGATAGGTTGATCCGATCATTATTGAGCTTATTAGTGATCTGAGGAGAGCTATGAGTTGCCTTTCAGTGTTTTGAGATGTTATGAATTGTTGGCTATAGGCACATGTGGTGCGGTTCTATTGGGGATTCATAGTGAAAGTCGAGCGGGAAGAGTAATTGGGTGTTCTCGGTAGATGGAGTATCGGTTATGAACTTTCGGGGTAGATTCAGGTGTTCTATTTATATTATGTAATACGAGGTCTCAGCCTTGTGTTGTGATGGTACTGATGAGCTTGAGGTACAGTTCTTTCGTCTGAGTCATTTTTCATGATTTGAGTATGTTCAGACCGTTCTTATTGGTGCGTGTATTATGCAAGTTGTGGCTTAGGCCTATATTGAGGTGTCATATCACCAGAGTGGTGTGTTGGATTCGAGGTGATCGTTGGGTTCAGTTTGTTGGAAGGATAATATCGAGGTTCGGCTCGGAATTTGTTGATGTATTAGTCAAAAGGGAAGTGGCTTCATGAATGGTTGATCTGAGAAATGGTTATGGTTATTGCGTGTTTCATTTATCGTTGGCAGTATATGAAAGTGTTGGAATAAGACCTTAGTTGATAAGATATTTTCTACCAGTATTCGGGTGTTGTGGGCAACTACTTTGAATAGAAGTTATCGTTTCGAGTGTTTGGGTTATGTAGAATATCATATGATTGCACTTGAGGTTGCAGGTATGGGTTATTACAGCTGGTTCGGGCTTATTCTGAGTATAGATGTAGGGTTCTGATCTTGTGTATGATTTCGAAAAGTGCAATGTGGTTCTATGGTTTATCGACTAGATGGATTTTGAAATTCCAGCTATGTTGTGTTATCGGACGTATGCGAGATAGGGTGACATGGGATCACCCCCGGGTATATGCTTGGTAAGGTCATTCAGCTATTGGTTGGCTTCTAGGACAACTCTGGGTATGCTCGAGGACGGGCGTTTATTTAAGTTGGGGAGGATGTGATGACCTGACCCGTCGTCTCAGGAGTTATCGCCTCGTTTCCCCTATTTTATGCTTCTTCATGTTTCATTATTCGTATTTGGTGTGTTAGAGTTGATTTGGATCGGTTTTGGTAGAAAATCAGACACTTAGTCTCTTTAAGGAAGGCTTGTTTTGGAAAAGTCAACCGGATGTTGACTATTGAGGTAGAGGGTTCGAATGCGATTTTCGATGATTCGGTTAGCTTCGGGGGATAATTTATGACTTAGGAGTGTGATTGGAATTTATTTTGGAGGTTCGGTGTAGAATTAGGCTTGAATTGGCGAAGTTAGCATTTTGGCGATTTCCGGTTAATAGGTGAGATTTTGATTTGAGGGTCGGAATGGGATTCCGAGAGTTGTTGTAGCTTCGTTAGGTGATTTTGGATGTGTGTGCAAAATTTTAGGTTATTCGGAGGTGTTTTGGTTAGATTTTTGATCGTATGCGTGTTTCGGAAGTTTTTGAAGAACTTAGGCTTGAATTCGATGTAATTTGATGATTTTGGTATTAGTTGAGGTGTTTTGATGATTGGAGCAAGTTTGAATAATGTTCTAAGATGTGTTGGTATTTTTGGTTGAGGTCCCGGGGGCCTCGGGGTGATTTCGGATGGTCATCGGGATGAATTTTTGGGCTTGTGAGAATTCTGAGTTGCTGGTATCTGGTATTTCCGCATCTGCGGAAAAGAGGCCACATATGCGGTTCCGCAGGTGCGAGATCTTGAGGAGTTGGTTTTTTCGTAGGTGCGGGCCTGGAGCCGCATCTACGATGCCACAGATGCGGTAGTTGAATCGCAGAAGCGAAGTCAGGGGGTATGGTAATTTCAGCAAAAGCGGACGTGGTGCGCAGAAGCGGTAGCCGCATATGCGGACGCCTGACCGCAAAAAAGGTCCTAGGCGAAATTGAAGGTTCCGCAGAAGCGGAAGAATAATCATATAAGCGGTAACCGCAGAAGCGGTGAAGATATCGCAAAAGCGGAAATGAGGCATGGGCAGAAGGGTTTAAAATAACATTTCCTCCGCGAGTCCAAGTTAATTTCCACCATTGTTGGGCATCTTTGAGAGCTTTTGGACGGGAATTGAAGAGGGTTTCGACTGGAATTTATTGGAGGTAAGATTTTTGAACTTAAAACACGATTATATTGTGAAATTGGTCTAGAAATTCATGGAAATTTAGCTAAGATGGACGAACTAGGGCTTAGCATTTTGAGATTTTAAATTGAGGATTTAAGGGGTCATTTGAACTCCGATTTTGGTATTCTTGATATGTATAGACTCACGGAGAGATAATGAATCTAGTGATGTAGAAATTTCTGAATTTCGAGAAGTGGGCCCGGGGCTCGAGTTTTGCTAATTTCGAGATTCTTGATATTTTTTGATTGTTTTCAATTGGGTATTGTCCCAATTGCATATTGTGATGTATTCGCTCTAATGTTGGATAGATTCGACGCGCGTGGAGGCCGATTTGAGGAGCAAAGGCGTCACGAGCTAGAGATTTCGCCAGTTCGAGGTGAGTAATGATTGTAAATGATATTCTGAGCGTTTGAAACCCCGAACTTGCACATCATAGTGCTATATTGAGGTGACTTGCATGCCGGATAGCGAGCGCCGTTGGGGATTGTGACTCGATCCATCCCGATTGATGAATTTACTGCGTATTTGACTAAAATTACTTGTTATCATCATAATTTGGGCTGACTGCTATACTTGGGCTTCATGCCAATTATTTGAACCCTTCGGGGATTGTTGTTAATAATTCCTCAATGATTTAATTATGTATTTGAACTCAGTCATATATTTTCCACTGTTTTAAAAATTCAGCCAAGTTATTATGCCTTAAATACTCGAAATGATATTTCCATAAAATGTTTTGGGCTGAGCATCATACTTTATTATTGCCCGAGTGGCTTACGTGATTTTGTAGACTGAGTAAGGTCGAGGGCCTGTATTGTGAGGATACTTCTGGATCGGGCTGCACGCCGCAGCGGTACTATATTGATATTGAGGTCGAGAGCCTAATTGATGCCACGAGATGGCTTGATATTGCGCTTGGGCTGTAAGAGCCCCTACGGAGTCTGTACACACCCCTAGTGAGTGTCGTCGACGTTAAATGGATCGGGCTGCACGCCGCAGCGGTATATGGATCGGGCTGCACGCTGCAGCGGTATTGGTTCTGTTTGATGTGCTTACCTTATTTCATTTGTTTGCTATTATATATTGTTGTGCTTCTTCTTGCGATACTCACCTATTTTTCTGGTATTATTTGATAATCGAGTGTGGTGCCTGAGAGACGGATTTCTGTGCCTATCTGCACTATTTGTTTCTGCATTCAATTGCATAACTATTTTGAAAGGTCGTTTTCGAAAGAGGTTTTAAACTGAGCTAAGATATTTCTAAAGGTTTTATAGCTTCACTATTTTTTTTTCTCAAAGGGGTTTTTTCACTGCTCCCATGTAGCATGATGGTTTGCTTTACGTGATTTCTTACTGCTCAGTTGCTATTTACTTTTATTACTCACTGAGTTAGGGTACTCACTTTACTCCCTGCACCTCGCGTGCAGATGCAGGTATTTGTTCACCCGGTAGCGGGTTTTGAGCTGGTTGAAGATTTTGCTATCGTAGCTGAGCAAGGTGACCGCCAGCATTCACGGCACCAGATTTCTTCCTTGATTCTAAATTTTATTCTGTATATTACTGTCCTTTTAGTTGAATTTAGACTCTTGTAGATGCTCGTGACTGGTGACACCCCGGTTTGGGCTGTGTTTGGATTGTACTTCTGCTAATCATTATTATAAAATTATATTTAGACTGCGTATTCATGTTTAACTATTGTTGAAAATGCAATTTGAGTTGGTTGGATGGCCTTGTCTTCACGAGAGGCGCCATCACGACCGGAGCGGGGTTTGGGTCGTGACAATTACTTTGTGTGGACTAATCATGGAGAGATTGATGGTATCCGTGGAATATTTCATAACATGGTTGTTAGTGAATGTAGTAGGTCGGTGGAGGATACAAATCGTGATTTTAGAATTCATGATATGGTTACGGATGCTTTTGGGGTACACTTCGGGGGTGAGCCCAATAAAAATATTGAACAAACTCCTAATGATGATGCAAAACGTTTTTATGAACAGTTAGAGTAAGCTAGTTTTCCACTATGTAAAGGAAGTCTGCACTCTGAGCTGTCTGTTGCAGTTAGATTATTAAGTATCAAATCTGATTGAAATATTTCTCAAGCAGCCATGGACTCTTTCATTGACCTTATGAGTGAACTAGTTGACCCTAATATCAAATTACCTAGTGATTTCTATGAGGCAAAGAGATTGGTTTCTATGTTAGGACTTTCGTCACTGAGAATTGATTGTTGTGAAGATGATTGCATATTATATTATAAATATGATGCAACTTTAGACAATTGTAAATTTTGCAAAAAGCCACATTTCAAGAGGCTTTCCAGCGGGAAAATGGTCGCTATCTGGGAGAGCATTATTTACCTCTTATACCTAGGTTAAAGAGGTTATATGCGTCGATGAGTTCTGCTCCTCATATGAGATGGCACTTTGAAAATAGAAGTCTACCTGGTGTTATGTGTCATCCTTCAGATGGAGAAGCTTGGAAGCACTTTGATAGGACATATCCAGATTTTGCTAGTGAACTAAAAAACATTCGGTTAGGTCTGTGTGCAGATAAATTCATGCCTTTTTCTGTATCTGCGATACCATATTCATGTTGGCCTGTCTTTCTTACACATTATAATCTACCACTCGAGTTGTGCATGACTAGTCCATATATATTCTTAAATTATATTATCTTCGGTTCACGTAATCCGAAAAGTTTGATTGATGTATATTTGCAACCTTTGATTGATGAGCTAAAATAATTGTGGTATGATAGTGTTGAAGTATATGACATATCAACCAAGCAGAATTTCAATTTGTGTGCTAATTTAATGTGGACTACTAACAATTTTCCTGCGTATGGAATATTGTCTGGGTGGATGACTGCTAGGAAGCTAGCTTGTCCTTACTGCATGGAAAATAGTAAAGCGTTCACTTTGAAACATGGTCGAAAAAAATTATGGTTTGATTGTCATCGTCAATTCTTGCCCCATGATCATGAGTTTAGAAGGATGAAAAATGCATTCAAAAAGAACAAAATGGAATATTCTCCACCTCAGTTACTTTCGGGTGAGGAAATTTGGGAGAGGGTCCAGAACTTCAGTAAAGTTACCGAAGCCCCACCTTATAGATTCCCTGGATATGGTGTTACTCATAATTGGACGAAACAGAGTATATTTTGGGAGTTGCCTTATTGGAAGGATAATCTTCTCCATCATAACCTTGATGTTATGCATATTGAGAAGAATTATTTTGATAATTTGTTCAACACAGTGATGGATGTTAAAGGTAAGACAAAGGATAACCCGAAGGCTAGAATGGACTTACAAGAATATTGCAGGCAGCCTGAATTATACTTGCAGACAACAAACAATTTTAAGGTGTTCAAGCTTAAAGCCAATTACACATTCACTTTGGAGTAAAGACGGCAAATTTGTGATTGGGTTACGAAATTGAAGATGCCTGATGGTTATGCGTCGAATCTTGGAAAAAAAGTAGATATGGAGGTAGGAAATTTGAGCCATTTGAAAAGTCATAACTGTCATGTTTTCATGGAGACCTTAGTGCCTATTTCATTTTGTGGTTTGCCTGAAAAAATCTGGAAACCCATCACAGAGATTAGTTTATTTTTCAAAGACTTGTGTTCTACCACATTAAGGGAAGAAAACCTACTCCAGTTGGATCAGAACATTAGTGTAACTTCTAGTAAGATGGAAAAGATATTTCTATGTGGTTTTTTTGATGTGATGGAACACCTTCCAATCCACCTTGTACATGTGGTACGACTTGGAGGGCATGTTCAATGCAGATGGATGTATCCTTTTGAGAGATAATATTGTAAGTTTGATGTAATTTTCTGTTTTATTTGAATGTTCTTGGCTAACATGAAACTATGTAGTACAATTGGCAAATGCAAATAATTTGTTAAGCAGAGGAATAGGATTGAAGGATCTATATGCGAAGCTTATCTTGCAAAGGAAACTGCTCATTTTTGTTCTTATTATTTTGAGAGCAACGTGCCATGTTCTAGGACTATGACCAATAGGCACACGGTCGAATGTGTGAATGATCCATTATATCCGCCAACTTTCATATTCAATCAACCAGGCCAATGTTCTAAGGATATTACAGAGAGAAGTTTAGTGATATGGAGTACAAGTCAGCTACACTTCATGTGTTGCTAAATTGTCCCGAAGTTGTACCATTTCTCAAGTAAGTATTTATTTATTAGTTATCAAAATATAACATTTACTGTGATTACATTTTGATGTTACTAAAAATATTTGATGTGTCACAGTCACTTCATGGGTAAATTTGGCCATGATGTTGTATATACGAGATTTGACACGTGGTTCAAACAATTTGTAAGTTTATCCTGATAATGTTCTAACATTATGTACGTAAATAATGTTTGTAAGTTATGCTAACTTATGAATTTTTTTAACACTATATAGGTAAATAATCCAAATAATGGTGTAAACCAATTTTGTAAAGATATATCTTGGGGATCTGGGCTTGACGTCACAACAATGTCTAAGTACGTAGTGAATGGTTATAAGTTCCATACTGAGGATTGCTTTAAAAATAAAAATAGCAACAACAACGGGTTGTGGGTTCAATGTGGTGATGGAAACCAAGTTGAAGATATTGATTATTATGGTGTGCTCAAAGAAATAATAGAACTAGAATATACAAGTTGGTTATTAAGAAATTGATACTCTTTAGATGCAAGTGGTTTGACCCAAATCCAATAAGAGGCACAAGAGTACACAATCAATACAACATAATTGAGGTTAATCATACGAGGGAGTATGATCGCTATGATCCTTTCATAATTGCACAAAATGTTAGGCAAGTGTATTATGCTCCTTATCCATTGCGGCAGAATAAGTACGATTGGTGGGTTGTAATAAAAACTAAGTCTGTAGGTAGGGTGAAGTTGAAAATGTGTTAGAAGTTGCATATCAAAACGATATCTCCAGTGTTCATTAAATAGTGGATGATCAGCTAGAAAATGATTTGGAACATCCTGAATACATATTGGAAGAAGTTGATATAAATGAAGTAACAATTATAGAAAATGAGGACGAAGAATCAATTGATGAAGCTCAAACAAGTGAGGACGGAGAATTCTCAGACGAGGAACAATACTTCGATGAGTTTTAAAAAGTTGGTGTTTAAAATAACTCTTGTTTTATAGATAGTTTCTTATATGTTTCAATCTAAATATGTATTATATTATGCAGATGGCAGGCAAGGGTGAAGGCTGGTTCTCGGGGTCGAGAAAAAGCTAGGAAGGAAAAAAGGAGGGTAGTTAATAATACTCCCTCTTTGCCACCCTCTACAGAGATGCCTATGTCTTATATTCCCCCCTCCCCCCACGGCTATACTAAGCTGCCATAGCACCACGAGCCCTACACCTTCATGCAGACACCAGATCTTTTATCACGGGGCCATAGGACTATACGTCTGACATACAGTCCAACTTCCTCACGACCACGTGGATCGCAGCCATCTACATCGCATGGATCGCATCCATCCATGTCACAGCAACATGGATCACAGCCACTCGGATCACAGCCATTAGTATCACAGCCACTTGAGGTCCATCCAGCTATGTCACAGTCACAGGGATCATATTCATCTTCATCAGCTACTCCATCTATTTCAGGCCTTCACCTGAGAGGTATTAGCTCTAACCCCCTGCACCGTCTACACATGCCTCTGATATACATGCTTCAGACGATGATGCTGATGATAACGAGGAGATGCATTATGATCAATATGGCAGGATCATTATAGTCTCTGAGGGTGATGGGTAAGAGTTATTTATTATTTTTATGTTTATTATTTTGTAAAGTTTTTACTAAGATATTAATGTATATTTATTATTAAATTGCAAGTTCATACTGAGTAATAGGACTGCGAGGATAATCACCAAAGCAATCAAAAAGCTTTATGATGGCCCTTATGCGACTTGGACTGATTTTCCATTCTCGCTGAAGGAGCAAATTTTCAATCAATTTAAAGTATAAATATTATTTTAAGCAGTTTAATAATTTATATTTATGATATTTCTTGTTTAATATTTAACTTTTGAATACAGAGCAAGTGTGTATGAGAACACCGCTATAGCGCGAAAGTGGCTGCAAATTTTTATCACAAAGCTCGCAAGCGATTGTCGCATACTTTCTCCGAAGCTAGAAAGAAGAACAAGAAGCATGACTAGTTACTTCAAAATTTATGGGATGATTTGCAAAGGCAATGGCTTACTGCAAAGTTCTTAGAGAAGAGTGAAAAAGGAAAGAAAGCTCGCGCATCTGAGGAAGGAGGCTTCTTGCACACTGGAAGTGCGGTTAGCTTAGGGACAATAAAAAGAAGATTGGTACGTAATTGCTTAAATTATTTTAATTTTCAAAGTATATCTATTCAATTTATTAACTAAATTAATTTATTTTCAAGAAAAGAAGTTGGGGTGTCCAATGAACCATGATGAGCTATTCAAGGAGACGTATATTGTAAAGAAGAAGAAAGAGACGGATCAAGAAAAATGGGTCGAGGACCGGGCCTCGACTGTATATGTAGCTTTCACTTTTTTTTAAGTATTTTAATTTACTTTTATATAAATTTTGAAATATTAATTCAATTTAAATTTTCGTATAGGGTCGCTACCAAACTAACGTGGAGGAATTCATCCGCACTCAGTCAGCTGGTGAAATAGGCGAGACAACCCAACCTTCGGACGAGGATGTTGAAAGAATATGGATGGAGTCTGTTGGCGGTCCAAAATGAGGGAAGGTATACGGTCTTCCTACTAAAAAGTTTCATCGCTATAAGTGTAGAATGCAAGGAATAAAGACTTCCTCGCAAGGCGAACAACTTAATGGGGAAAGCCTCTCCCCTATGTTGGAGACTATGACAAAGCTCACATCTGAGCTAGAAGCGGCCAAGGAAAGAGAAAGGGTTAGAGATGCTCAATTCCTTGGCATGCAAGCTTAGATCAGAACTCTCCTATCTACTGGAGCTTTTTCGTTGCCCCGATCTCGTGAGTCATCGCTAGAGGCTCGACTTGAACTTGAGTGTTCCTTCCGTCCTCCCCGTGATCGTTCCTCCCTTCCTCCTCGTGGTCGTTCTTCATGTCCTCCACAAGACCCTTCTCGATATCGTCTTTTGGATGAAAGTTCATCAGACGGTGATGATGATGTTGTACTAAACACCCTTTGACTTATATATACTTTGTACTAGACAAATAGAACCGGTTCTGAACTAGTTGTAATAATTATTAACTTGGTTTTGGAATTTTTAGTTCTATTGAATTTTAATTTGTTAGTTTTAATGTATTTATTTAATTGTGTTGTTGTTGTTATTGTTGTTGTTGTTGTTGTTTATTGTTGTTGTTGTTGTGTTGTTGGCATAAAATGCCTGTTTAGGAATTTTGATATGTTGGCAGGTGTTGTAGCTGCTAAAATAGGCATTTTATGCCAAAATTAAAACCCAGAAAATCGACCAAAGCTGGTCGGTATTTAATTTTAAAAAAAAATTCTTCTGATTAGCGACCAAAGTTGGTCGCTTAATCTTTAAAAAAAATAATAATTACCGACCGTAGTTGGTCGGTTAATGAACAAGGATTACTCAGATTTCACATTTACTGATCAACTTTGATCGCTAATTTTTAAATTTTAATTTTTTTAAAAAAATTATTTTCATTTACCGACCAACTTTGGTTGCTAATCTTTAAATTTTAATAATTAATAATATAACATAATTTACATACACCGACCAACTTTGGTCGGTAAAATTATATTATTAAAATATGCTACCGACCAAAGTTGATCGGTATGCGCTTTAAATTACACAGTTGGTCATTTTGCCTTTGCAACCAACTTTGATCGGTATACAGAAGCGACCACTAAAATAGCGACCAAGCCTGTTTGGACGGGTTTTGGTCGGTATTTTGCATATAAAGACCAACGTTGGTCGCTTTTTGTGGTCGCTAAAACCCGTATAGGATAGAGATGCTAATTCATTATCCATCGAGTTTTGAATTACGGTACCGAACCTTTGAAATTTCTCTGATTATAAAACGAATGAAATTTATATTTTCTAAGCTTTAATAACATGATATATTCGATTAACTAACTGCATTGACACTGTAAAGTTTTTATTCTATTAGCGTGTATGATTGAAAACCCAATTTTAATAACCTAGTTGCAACTAAAAATTCCTAATATTAATGCAATGTACTAGTGTCTAAGCTCTAATAACTTACAGTTTATCCCGTTTGCATTTTCTGCTAGTGGAATATAGTTTCTTATACTTTCCATAAGGATACCAAATCACCTTGCTCTTGTACTAAAGCAAACTGGATTAGCTTTTTGAATAGACAAACTGGACTAGTCAATATAGTCCCATATTTTGAGTACTTGTGTATTTATCAGACTTATACGATTGAACAATCATAAGTTATAGGAGTATAACATTTTGACCTTATAAATTCTCCGCAATGGTGAATTATATGTGTGCGTGCATATCTGAAGAGTACATGCACAATTTTCAAGATAGGGAAGTAAAGTCCTTAATATTGAAAAGAGCCAGAAAAGAGACAAATTAGTGTTCAGAAACAGTAATCTTGCTTCTCGTGAACTTGTATTAGTATTACAGTGAAAAAACACTGATTTCTAGGAAGCTGCCACTACTATTGGTTATTGCGTTGTTTGCCACAAGTCCCCACGTTGGACAATGACATTCAGATTTCTTTGGGTCCCCCATTTGAAGGCTAAGATGCTTTTGTGTTTTGAATGTCGAATGCATTTTAAATTTAAGTGACAAGTGAGAGAGTTTCCAGTCTCCTCGTTTCTTGGGTTTGACCCTATTCTCCAATCTAATTTTGATTATCGCCTCAAATCTATATATAATTAAAGGAGAGACAAAAGCACATTATTAAGACAATTGGCATAATCACAAAAAGCCAAGCGACAATATTAAGACAAAATAAATTAATTTTTTAACTAAAAAAAAAATTCTTAAATTTTAAATTAATTGGTTACTCTATTTTAATTAATAAATATAGTTATATTATATTAGCTATATTAAAAAAACGAAAATATATTTAAAAAAAATAACTACTCATTCAAACTGGGGAATAGTTTCACTTTGGTGTTTTAAGTTATCTTAAAATTTTATAAAAAAATTGCTACAATAAAAAAACGAAAATATTAATAATTAAAAGTGGCATTATTAAGACAAAATAAATTACCTTTTTAACAAAAAAACCTTCTTAAATATTTTAATTAATTGGTTACTTTATTTGAATTATAAATATAGATATCATATAATTAGCTATATTGAAAATTGAAAAGTATAAATAAATAAATAAAAATAACTACTCAATAAGACGCCAAGTGTTGATTTAAAATAATTTTAAATATAAAACGAAATTAAAAAATAAAAAATTTGCCAATTCAAATTTGGGAGTAGTTTCAAGTTGGAGTTTTATGAAGAAAAAAAACTACTTTTCTAACTAATTTTTTACTCTATTTGAATTAATAAATATAGATATCTTATAATTAGCTATAAAAAACGAAAAAAAATTACTCATTCAAATTGGGGAGTAGTTTCAAGTTGGAGTTTTAAGAATATATTAAATAAAAAAATAAATGAAAAAATATAAAATTAGCCATAATAAAAAAATGGAAAAATATATATTAAAAAAATACCCATTAAAATTTAGGAGTAATTTCAAGTTGGAGATATTTTAAAATAAAAAACAAAAAAAAGAAAATAACTTTCAATTCAAATGAAAACTACAAGAAGTCAAGTGTCATTGTTAAGACAAAATATTTTTCAAGTGGCATTTTTCAACCTGGGAGTAGTTTCAAGTTGGAGTTTTAAAATTATTTTAAAATAAAAAAACTAAAACAACGAAAACAATTAAATTAGCTACAGTAAAAATAAAAAAATAAAAAAATAAAACAAAAAAACACTACATACTCAAGTTGGGGAGTAGTTTTGGTTACTCTCTTTCTAACTATAAATCTTTGAATCTTAATTTTTAATTAATTGGTTACTCTATTTAAATTATAAATGCATATTTTATAATTAGCTCTAATAAAAAAAAGGAAAATAAAAAACCCATTCAAATTGGGGAGTAATTTCAAGTTGGAGTTTTACAAATATTTTAAAATAAAATAAAATAAATTAGCTATAATAAAAAAATATATTACTTTATTTAAAGTTTTAATAAACTACAAAATTTGAAAACTAATCAAATAAGTATTACGGTAGAAAGGAATGTACGAAAATATGGGGATAGAGATAATTTCATGATATTTATATTTTAAATAAATTAAAAAATATGATATATTAGATCATAATATATAAGGTTAATATTTTGTCAAATTATACGCGCATCGCGCGGATTCTTATACAGGATATAAACACACTGACATATATAATTCGATTTTAATGTATACTATAACTGTTGACAATAGTAGTAATACTACTTTTCGTAGAGGAGACTCATGTGAGTGTAGTGTCATGTAATTAAATACCTTACATGCAATCACTAACAGTAGTTAGTAGGTTTATCAGATGATGAATTTAGTGGAGTATAAAATATGTTGGTTATATCGTTGTGACTGAGAGCACGTGTCCGAGTTTGATATGAAAGAAAATGATTGCTTTTATTGCTGGTCGAGCCAAATCAAGCAGTTGAAGTTTATGAATTTCTATGCCCACCTTAAATTAATATATATAAATATAATTAGATTCACCATCAAATTTTATAGATATAAATTTCTAGTATATATATATATATATATGTATATTGAATTTGGACAAGAGCTGTTGAGTTCACATAAAACCAAAATTAACAAGCTAGATTCGATTTGTTGATGTAGTCCATAAAGTTAGTGTAATACTAGTTAAAAGAGTTTTAGGAGGAAAGACATAGTAATTCCTACACTTGGGAGTATACAACCTGTCCAAATTTAATAAACATGTTTTTTCCACTTCAAAGCTTCTGTACTTTTCTTTCGCGTTGAATGAAGGGAATGAAAATTGGATTGCCGACTGGTCCACAAGACAAGGGATCAAACATCACAACAAATTACCAGCGGCATTAAAAGAAAATCCTTCAGGCATCAGGAGCTATAATAAGAACATCAAACTTGTGTACAAATAGATTTTCTTTTGAATTTTTTTCCAACATTTTTATTTCTAACTTAATAACTGTTCAACTGTATGGTTTTGAGTCTTTTGACAGTACATAACTCTGTTTGAATTAATATGAAGGAACTGAACTACATCCCGTAATTATATTAGTGTGCCTATTCCTAACCTTTATCTTTGTTGTCCATGCGTTCACGCAATTCAACTACTGCCTGGCCAGTGGCCATGGCACTTACCAGAAACAACAATTGATTATACATGGCCGTACCTCTCCCATTTCATGGGGGGTGTGGTGGGGTTGGGGGGGGGGGGAGCC
>MU666945.1:51120-84176 GCA_026770625.1 Nicotiana glauca
GACCCTGGTGAAACTTTTTGGTAACAATTATATTGACCAAGTAATGAGACGTCATCTTGAGACAATGCTAATCTACCAGAACTCAGGTAGTGTTGAGCAGCTCGTGCCCTGCAATTCTCAATTTGGATAGAAAAAATAAACATGTCATTAGCAATGCTGAAATCTTTTTTTTTTTTGGAGCGATTTTGAGAAATGCACAAACTGCATTTTGGTGGGACATGAACCATACCTTCTCTGTTTTCTCCTGCCGATGCTTTCTGATAACCGGGTGGTTCCAAATCTAGAAATTTGGCTCAATGAAGACAGATATTCATGAAATGAATCACCTTTCAGTGCAATGTGTGAGCGCAAGGGAACAACAGATTGAAGTAAGTTGTAAGCATTCGGATCCGCTTTGCTGAGATACGGGAACAATACAAGGCAACTTATAAATATCTCAGTAATTATCAAGAGCTTAATTAAAAACGAAGTCCTAGCAAGAAGTCACAACAGTTACATGTATTGACCAATCTTAGAGATTTTGGGCAAATCATAGAAATGAATAAATTCAAAGAATGGACAGGGAACAGTTAGTAGTGGTATAAAACCAACATTTAAAAACTGTATAAAAACTACTGACGTGGAAATCTTTCCTGGTACAAACAAGCAAATGGCCTATCGGCTATCAGAATATCCAACCTTTAGATTTCATAAAAATGTCCATTCTTCGGTGAAAGAAAATATTTGCAGTTTAATAACCTGCCATACAGAACCTCTGAAGTCAACAATTTCAGCCCACGATCTTTCACTCAACTCGTTTAATTTCCCTCACAGAAACCCCCGTCCATTCTTTTCTGAGGTTTAATCTTCTATGATCGTTTACCAATTCCCAACCAGAGAAAGCAGAAGTCCTTGCAAGTATATAGTTCTCTAATTCTTATTATCCTTTTTGAGTGGTTTGTACATGTTTCATCCTGTACTCTCTTTCTAAACAGTTTACCACACTACGGTAATAGATTGAATATCTGTGAATATAAATCCCAAGCTGAACATGTCTAAGCAGTGACAAGCAATAGACACATCTAAAGTTAGAGAGCCAACTTGATTTAATATGCAATTTACTATACGCAACTACTTATGAGGACAAGTTATTTATAAGCGAAAAGTGTAACAGAAGCATATGGTCCTATACCTTCTGAAGGAATGACAGATTCTCGGTAGCCTTAAATGCAAACTCTCATGTTTTCTCCTACTCTGTCCAACCATCTTTCCCAGAGCCATTGTACTGTTTGTGGATGTCAACATCTCCCAGGCCAAATCCACTTCATATACAGATGCAGTGTTCGGTCCGAGAGAAGCAATTTCTTTAGCAAAAAGACAAAATCCGTGTTGAGCAAAAATTGATGACATCTGCAACTGGTCATCATGCCAGTTATACGAATGTGATTCTTCGATAGGGATCATTGAAGGCTCCGACGAATCCTGGATGAGTACTTACAAGCATCAAAAACTGCACATGCAGTAACACAAAGGTAATATATGTATCAAACAAACTACTTACGTATAGGAGGTGTTTGCAGTCAGCAAGTAATAAATCAGCCACTGAAATTAGATCACTCATTTCATGAGCAACATTGAGAATTTGAGAAGCTTCTTTCTGCTCTGGGGTAATATACTGTCTCAGATCCAGGTAACCTTCACGAAGTCTTTTCCAAGTATCTTGTACAGAAGTATTCAGGTTAAACTCCACAGTAGTCTTAAAGGATGTAGAACTTTTACTGAAGTCCATGCGGCTACACTCATCCAACACCCGATATCCACTTGGAACATCCTCGCATTGTCCATTAAAATGCTCCACAACCTCTCCAGGAATTGATTTCGTTATTCTATCAGAACTACAACCCTGCAATTCCTGATACTCAGAAGATAAAAGAATATTTTCATCAAGTTTCTCAACCTTGAGAGAATACATACTTGGAAGGGACAGGTTGCTACAATAGTTTGCCTCAACTTTGACATCAACATCATTATATGACTCTGTACTTGAAATTAATTCTGAATCAACAGTAAGCTGAGTCTCAGGGATGAATGATGACTCTGGCACACAGGAAACATTCACTGACTTGCTTACAACATTCACAATAGAATAATCAGCTGTCTCCAAATAATTTCTCTTCAACCTCTTTGCTTTGAAATGAAAATTCTCTGTTGGTAAACTGCAGGAGATTTCAGTGGCTGAAAAATGGGAGGGTGAACTGCATGCTGTTTCAATCTCTTCATTTCCGATCTCAGGTTGATCTAACGATACGGGAACTCTGCTGCATTCTTCCTCTGAATCTGAAGACATAACTCTATCAAGTTTTCTCAGTGTATTTCTTCGAGTGAATGCAATCGGTGATTCAGAGGCATCAGAAAATTCAGAGTTAGTACCAAACATAGTACATTCGTTATGATCCTGAAATGAGTAGAGCAAGCTCAACATTGCGTCCTTTTTTCCATCAACATTGTTAGCACCCATATCAAGATCCCTAGAATTGTTCTCTTCTGTAATATTGTTTAGCTCGACTTCTTCTGCTTCCTCATTTATACAGTATCTTTCTTCATCTACCCTCATCGACCTAGTTATCTCTTCATCCACAAGTTCCGATAGCGGATAAGCGAAATCCCAAGGGATAATTTTCGGTAGTAGCAGATGACCAGCTTCTAGATCAAACTGAAGAGGACTATATCTTAGCTGCAGGTCATTATCTGGCCGTAGCATAAAAATAAAAAAACAGCACCAGATTAAATGGGTTAAACGAAACTTTACTGTGAAGAAAACATAGTGTGTAGATACAATTTAGTCATAACTTCACCATCACCATGAAGGATGAGAACTGTTCAGATAAGGATAGAGCTTTTTCCTGCATCCTGATTTCTTTTTACCATCATTTTTATGTGTACTGAACCATTAGATTTTGGCAATTGATACTATGAGAGGATTTAAACTAACTTTTCTCTTCCAGCTAGTTTTCAAGGTAAGTTTCTTTATGGGTTGAATCCTAATTCTTAGTTTGATAATTTTGCTTGTTATTTGAGCTTCAAGCAAAGATTTGGGTCCTATACTCAAGTTTGTGTTTGAGAAGAAAGGTCCTTTTTTCCAAGATTCTATCTCTATATTTCTATCTTGTTTTGCCCCCTCATATCTACACCATTGCCATTACTCATTTGTCATTGCATTCAAGATATCTAAGATTTCATGAATAATAAAAGGCTTGAAGCTTTGATTGGTCAAAATTTAATCTTAAGCAAGGTCCTAAATAAATGACATGATAATCTATGTTGCTCGGACTCTCCGAAAATATATTCAGGTGCGTGTCGGGTCCTCCAAAAGTAGTTTATTTTTGGAGGATCTAACACGGGTACGGCAGCATTTTGGAGAGTCTGTGTAACATAGATGATAATCTCTATGTCAACCTGCTCTATATGCAAATAGAGGTTATCAATGATTTCGTCATTGCCAGTAAGATGTATGCACTGGATTTAGAGGATACATTTTTACAAAATAACATGAAGCTTCAGAATGTTTGCTTGATGAACTTTCTCAATTGGCATCCTCTTTAGCAATGGTACAAGAGTTATTCATGCAATTAACTACCCTGAAGCATGTTAATCCTTGATATTTGGTAAATTACCTTTCTTCAAAGTTTGGCCTTGACACCAAAACTGGAGATACATAATAGTTTTACGAATATCTCCATGGCAATAGTTGACAAACCCCTCTACCAGCATTGGGTGAATTTCAACTTGTTCTCTACTACAAACCTACAGGGAATATCTTTGATTAGCCAAATAAAGATAGATATCAGCACAAAACTAGTAAAAAGTAACTGTACCACGTGTGCAAGTTCAAGGAGCTCCTTCAAAGATGGCAGTGCAAAGCACACCTGTAGCCTATCTAAATTGTTTGGGAGCACCGGATTGTCACCTACTCACATCGGAGAATAATACTTAGTTTGTGAAACATAAGCTTGACAAATTATGGTATTTCAACCATTTAACCCCCTTACTATTGCTAGTTAATATCATGGGCCGCTTTGCGGTCTCCGCAAGTTGTTGAATGGTAGAGACAAAACCACGGTCTTCACAGAGAGCGGTATCCACGTCCTCAAAAAGGATTAGAGTCTTAGTTTCACCCTGATGATTAGGGGTTATCTCCTCCCTGCAGACTTGTTTCCTTTGCACTCCACAGGCAGTTGGAGCATTTTCCTCATCAGACAAAGGTATCACTTCAATAACTCCACCACCAGACACTAGTTTGTCCTCCACATACGCTGGATCTTTTTGAATCCTGAAACAATAATCGAACATAAGACAAGGGATCAAACATTACTTGGTCTAAATTATGCTTTTACTTATACAAATTTAAGATGGCCAGAACCAAATGTGAAAAGTAAACAATAAAGTACCCAAAAGAAAAAGCATGAACCATCACAGAGAAGTGTTTTATCTTTAAATGCAAATACTTGAACTGTATACCAAACTACAAGGTACAGTACCCTCCAAAGGAAAAAGGATACAGTTAGTGTTCCAATTATTTACATTTTATATCTTAAATTTGGAGGTGTGAGAGGTTGGCCATGGCAAGTTTGAGAAGAGGTCGAGGTAGGCCTAAGAAGTACTGGGGAGAGGTGATTAGACAGGACATGGCGCTGCTTCAGCTCACTAAGGACATGACCTTTAATAGGAGGGTGTGGAGGTCGATGATTAGGGTAGAAGGTTAGTGGGTAGTTTTTTAGTTGCTCACCAGTAGTCTTAGGTTAGTGGGTAGTTTTTTAGTTGCTCACCAGTAGTCTTAGTAGCACGCATGTCCCTTCATATTCTTAGATTTTTATTGCGTTATATGGTTTTGTTCACCTCGGGTATTGTATTCCTTGTTGATATTTTTTTGTACTACTTATCCTTTATCTCCCTCTCCCTCTCCCTCTCCCTCTCCCTCTCCCTCTCCCTCCGAGCTGAGGGTCTATTGGAAACAACCTCTCTTGCCCTCCCCAGACCCCACCCCCACCTGTTGGGAACATACTGGGTTTGTTGTTGTTGTTGTATCTTAAATTTTTTTTATTATGAATAACTTTCAAAAAGACAAAAGGAACAATCATGTATCTAATAAAATTTTATCACAAAATAAATCCAAAAACAAAAGAAAACTAGCATCCAGACATAAACGAACCTTTGAAGCCAGTGGGATTCTACAGCCTCCCCAAATTTCTGTTTTACAAGAGCACCGTTTCGCCAATCTGATGAATTGACCTAGCAAGACAATACACCAAATAAATTAGTTAAGTAGATTCTTGATAACTTTAAGAAGTTTTATTTCTCATTTTTAAGAGTTTGGTTTGAACACGTCTAAAAATCTAATCTTTAAAATGCTCCTTGATATATACTGTTTATGCTACATGTCGGTGGAAGCTAGCTAGGAACAACATGCATCTACATAGTGCAAAGCACAATTTAAGGTTCATAATATAGTGAATTTTCACCATAATTACCTCAATAACTTGAAATCCCTGTTCTTTCGCACAGGCATAAATTGCAGCCGACTTCCCACTCTGCATAACATTAGTTAGCACATAAAATCACCAATAAAAGCTACTTCAAAACATACTAAAGCAGGTCTGATTAAGCCTAACATAACAATATTAATAGAACTATGGCAGAAGAAACTGCAGCAGTGATTTGTGTGTAACTTCCAGGATTAGCAGTGTACATTCTTATGGCTGTAAATTCATGGAAAATTCTGGTTTTCTACAATGGCAGAAAAATCAGATTTTGGAAGGATGCATGGTTGGGTCACACAACTCTCAAAGATCTATTTCACAATATTTACGGCATTTCCTCTCTTCATAATCGTCTCAAAGGTTTGTGTTCAAATTCACAAGTTTAGTTTTATTGTACTTCAATAGGGAGAAGATTATAGAATATATATTCAATTATAAAATAATTGCCAACATTATCGCCTCGAGACTGATTATCTACCATAGTCTATACAGTAAAGACTCCTATATAAGACACCCTCTTGTACACAAGATGTATTCTCTCTTCTCTTTTCACATGGTATCATAGCCTTCACAATTTTATTATAGACTTCAGTACTTCCCGCCTACTGGCGAGCCCTCATATGCCTGCCTGCCTAAACTTTTTTTTTTTCCTTTCCAGCAACCATTCTAGCAGCACCATTTTACTTTTCAATGACCATTTCGTTGACACCATGCCTCTTTTCTGTGAATAATGGGAATCAATGTGCCTTGTTTGCGATCATTTAATGGCACCTATGACTGTCTGGTGGCCCCGGTCTCTTTCCCATTAACCGCTTTGATGGTATTGCATCTCTTTTTCAAAGATCATCCACTCCCTTTCGACTACTCTTTTGGTCCTTTTATTTAGTGACATTTCAAGCAAAAAGTTTTCTAAAACTTCATCTCTTTTTTTTTCATGGTACAAAAATCTGGGAATTGCATTCCTATACTAACACTAAATTTCATGTCACTATTCTGAAAGATTCTTCTCTTCTTTTTTATGGTAGAAAAATCTTCTACTCTTTCTTCATGATACCAAAGTTCGAGAACTGAAACTCTTCTTTGATTACATAATTTCCAGTAATTATTTCAAAAACAACTTGTCTTATTCTCTGCCTCATAGATTAATGGTAGCACCATTACCCAATTGGTTGTCTCATGGCAGTGACAAGGCAATGAAAGGTGTTCCTTTATATTCAACCTTTTCTTATAAGTAAGGTACTTTTACGAATGAAAACCAGCATCAAGTGATTGCTGGTGTATAGAGACAGTTACAACCAAAACAAGTGTCCTTACTGACTGTGAAGAGAGCAAATAAAATTGAGCATGACCTCTACATCCTGTGTATCATGTGCATCTGCCATATTGCTCCAAAAAGAGAACATTGAAATGAAAATAAGCTTAAGAGTCCTTTATATTCAATTTGACTTAGAAGTTTGATTTCCAAATCCAAGTATCTTCATCACTTTGAGTTTGAGAGGCCACTGAAATTCCAGGAGAATTATAAAGTTGTATCTCTAAATTCAGAACATGTATAGATTCTTTAATTTGAGTATATAGGATATTATAAAATACCCTATAAGATACCACAACTTATTTTGTATTAGTTATCCAATAATAACCTATCTTATTAGGCGTACAGTGTAACTATGAACAACACTGTAAGTAGCCCACAGGCCCTATTCTCCTACATAATGAGCCCATTTTGAACCATTGTTAATCATCATTTCAACATGTTCTTCATTTTTTTCTCAGAGCAATCATAGAAAGGAATATAGATAGGAGGAAAACAAAACGAACATGATACCTTTTTTCTTTCAACTCCCACCACCCAAAAGGTTGGGGGACTTTAAAATTTGTGATCATGAGCTGATTATGCGTAATATGTGGAGCACATTTATTCAAGGCTAAGTCATTCTAGCATAAAAGAACACTGTTGTAGCAAGAATTGAGATTTAGCAGAACATAAGTTCTTTGCTCTAGGGTACATAATACAAAGTGCAACCCTGGAAATATTTTCACTAAATGGAACGGAAAAGCAATAAAACTTTCAGTTCACTGTGTTTATCAAATGAACAGATTCACAATTTTTTGACATATATAATGCTTAACACATGCATTGCCGTGAATATGAAATCGTAAATGTAAAAATCAGATATAAAAGACGGCATAAATTTTAAATAGTATTATTATTGCTTTCTAAAACATGCCAAAGCAATTATCTGCATAAATCAGACTCTCTTTCTTTCATAAATCAGACATTTTAATTGAACTTCTACTGAAATGCCAAATGGACAGAGAAAGGAAAAGTAGCCATTCCTTTCCTCTTCGGAGATGAAAAGTACACATTTCTTTTTCTTTGGAAAGGGAAGGTAGACATTTCTTTCTTCTTTGTTAAGGAAAAGCGGAGATTGCTAAAAGTCAATCAAGGTGAAACCTGAACTATTGCTCTGCTAACCAGAAAAAGAAAAAAAAAATGACTAATGGTTGGCCTGATTGATGGATTTTGGACAAATTGATAATTCTAATCCTTTTCGAGACCTACTTAACGAAGAGGGGGATCAAAACATAGAGTTAGGGGAGCTGGGGCATTCAGAGCATCATAGAGACCTTGGGTACTGCAGGCGCATTAGGGTGGAGGAGGTCATGAGGGCTTTGCGTAGGATGAGTAGGGGTCGAGCGACCGGGCCTGACGAGATCCCGGTGGAGTTCTGGAAATGCATGGATAGGTCAGGAGTGGAGTGGCTCTCCAGGTTGTTCAATGCGATCTTCAGGACCAAAAGGATGCCGGAGGAGTGGAGGTGGAGTATGGTGGTGCCCTTGTACAAGAACAAANTACATGGTATTTATCGACTTGGAGAAGGCATATGACAAGGTCCCAAGGGAGGTGCTATGGAGGTGCCTGGAGGCGAAGAGCGTGCCGGAAGCCTACATCAGAGTAATCAAGGACATGTACGATGGAGCTAAGACTAGGGTTAGGACGGTGGGTGGTGACTCAGACCATTTCCCGGTGGTTATGGGGCTCCATCAAGGATCGGCGCTTAGCCCTCTCTTGTTTGCCTTGGTGATGGATGCTCTAACCCGACATATTCAAGGGGATGTGCCTTGGTGTATGCTATTTGCTGATGACATAGTCTTGATAGACGAGACGAGGGTCGGTGTTAACGAGAGGCTAGAGGTATGGAGACAGACTCTCGAGTCTAAGGGTTTCAAACTAAGCAGGTCTAAGACAGAATACCTGGAGTGCAAGTTTAGCGCCGAGCCGAGCGAAGTAGGCAGGGACGTGAAGATTGGATCTCAGGTCATCGCCAAGAGGGACAGTTTCAGATATCTTGGGTCGGTGATTCAGGGGGACGGAGAGATAGACGGGGATGTCACTCACCGTATAGGGGCGGGGTGGTCGAAGTGGAGGCTTGCATCAGGAGTCTTGTGTGACAAGAAAGTGCCACAGAAACTCAAGGGGAAGTTTTATAGAGCTGTGGTTAGACCTGCCATGTTGTATGGGGCGGAGTGCTGGCCGGTGAAGAACTCTCATGTTCAGAGAATGAAGGTTGCGGAGATGAGGATGCTCAGGTGGATGTGCGGGCTCACCAGGTTAGATAAGATTAAGAATGAAGTTATTCGAGAGAAGGTGGGGGTGGCCCCGGTGGATGAGAAGATGCGTGAAGCGAGGCTCAGGTGGTTCGGGCATGTGCGGAGGAGAAGTCCTGATGCACCGGTGAGAAGTTGTGAGCGACTGGCGGTGGTCGGCGTGAGGCGAGGCAGAGGGAGGCCTAAGAGGTATTGGGGAGAGGTGATTAGGAATGACATGGCTAGAATGCGGATTTCCGAGGACATGGCCCTTGATAGAAGAGTCTGGAGGTCGAGTATCAGGATTGTAGGATAGGGGCTCCTAGAATTTTTCGTACTCTCTCCAGGGGCTGGGTGAGGCTTGACAGGGCGATCCATAGATGACTTGTGCATTGGATTGTGTCCCCCTTATGGTAGTTATTTATGGTAGTTACTGTTTGATACTATTGCATGTCATTTTATTTATGGTTCTTATGTTTAGATAACTATTTACGCGATTTCTGCTAGAGTTACTAATGCACTTTTGTTTTTGTTGTTGTTCCCCCTTTTCTTCCCAACGCCGAGGGTCGATTGGAAACAGCCTCTCTGCCCTTTTGGGTGGGGGTAAGGCCTGTCTACATATTACCCTCCCCAGACCCCACCTTGTGGGACTATACTGGGTAGTTATTGTTGTTGTTGTTGTTGTTGATATTTCAAATCTTAGCAATTAGTTTATTTATTAGAAAAGAAAAAAGAAAGAAGGAAACTAACAATCCCTTAAAGTAAACTAAAGCTAGTGCAATGTATTTCTACTTGCTTATGAAAGAACCCATGGATTTGTTTCACAATATACTTCACAACCATGGGTTGTTGTTTCATAAGCACATAGATATATAAATTCGGTAAGATATAACACATGGGATTAAGCTATCAACCAGAAATGGGATCATACAGATGGAGAGAGAGATTGGGAACTCCAGGAACATGCAAAGACTTCTTGTAATAGGAGAGCAGAAACTAGCTACATACCCCAACTGGTCCAGATACCAAGAGGACATTCTTCAGCTGTTCTTCGTTTGTAGAGTCGGCTTCACTTTCATACAGGCTGTCAAAGGAGTCTTGAGTAACTCTATCACTAAGAATGCATGGTTTGCTTGTGCGAGAAGCTTTTTCATGCCAAAGATGCAGCCAATCACTTAAAAGTTTCACTGGCTCGTTATTACCACATACCTGCATACAGGATGTTGGAGAACATTTATCATACTGCATATGGAAGAAATGTGTTATATGAGTGAATAAACATCTTTTAAGACTTGACTTCACCAACATAGACAGACAAATATTAACAGTGGTGGTATCAAAAATGAGATATTCACCTGAAAAGCTCTCTCAGGCTGATATTTGTTTGTCCATAGACAACTTTTGGACTGAGTGGGACTGTTCTGGTAGTCAGATACTATCCTGAACATGAAAAAATAGTTAAAGTAAATCAGCAATACATAAAAAAGGCAGCACCCATAATACATGAGTTGAGCTTAATGGAGAAGGGTGATGATTCATATAGCCGACCCCAACTTGGTGAGACGTAGTTGTTGTAAGGAGCAACATATATTTCAAGTCAACAAGAAGCAAAAGTTTCTTTTATCCTGTATTCTAGGAATGAACTATGATGTGCACCCATTTATAATTTGTCAGAATGTGATGGGAAGAACCTGGATTGCACACCATGTATCAGCTTGCAATATAAGAAAGCTCGTTTTATTAATTCTCATTGTTTTGGACCTTTTGGTAAGGTCTAACAGGACCGTTTGCACAGAGTAGCATAATTTTAACAAGCTTCAGAACTGTTTGCTCCATCAAGATCATAAACATCCTCACCTTTCTTGAAAAAATCTACCTTGCTTCTTGGTATCTGAACTGAGGTTATTTTGGGGGGAGTCAACTGTGTCCACTACATTTGCCTACAATTATCAAAACCACAAGCATTATCGGATGATCAGACAAAAAAGATATGAAACGTAAAGATTCTCATAAATTGACTAGACTATCAAGCCTTTTACTTCTTTCTGTATCTCTGAAAGCAGGATTGTACATGACGCAATAAGTCAACCAAAATACCCAGTTAGAAAATAATTACCAACTCAAAATTATAATCCTCACTAAAAAAAAATATATTGTCCACACATTGGGGCATAATCAATATGGGCATCAAACAGTATAAATTCAAACAAGGCTATGGCAGAACTTACCACTTCTGCATTCTTTAGCTGCTCACAGTGGCTGACTTGTTCCTTAGCAACTACGGATAATGCTGCAGGATATAGTTTTGTTTCTCTAGAAGAATGATCAGAAACCACTTCATCTTGTGAAATAGTAGGCTGATTCAATTCAATCTTGTTTTGCTGTGACAATGTTTTCTTCGGATAAGAGATGCAAGAGAAGTTATCAAATTGCAGAGAGGTGAAGGAACCTTCAGAGAATGAAGAGCTTCCACATTCTAGCACAACATCATTATCGAGAAAAGAAGCTTCAGAAAAGATCCAGTGACCCCAATCAAAGGCAGTTTCATCCTCCTGCAAAGGGAATTCTTATATTTCATCCAAGCAAAAGAACTGGACAAAGTTATCACAGGAGTAGCATAGAAGACAGCCATGTACATACTATGTGTAGAATTGAGAAAGGAAACCGTACCGTAACTATTTCAAATACATGAATAGGACTGAAAGAAAGGCTTTTCCCCTCCTCAGAAGAGTACAAGTTACTCTCCATATCAATAACTTCTTGGCTTTTCTTACCCATTTTGCAGGATTGAAAAAAAGGATGTATTTGTTTTCCTGCATATCTGCGGGAATCCTCCTGGTGAAAGCAAAGAAAGTTATAAATAACCAAAACCGAACTGTAGCTTCAGTTGTGTGATACTATGAAAATGAAATGGACCATATTCTGCAAAATCTAGAAGAAAGAAACATCAGGAAAAACTTTGCAGATATCACACAAAAATCAAAGAAAAACATTTACAAGAAGCATAACAGGATCCAGCATTAAGTGCTAAAATGAAAAATCTGAAGGATCAGAATCATCATAACTCAACCACAAAGAAGATCCTGCTTTTATTCGCAGAAGAAATGAAAAGAATGAGAATGTTCTAACTTAAACAAGGTGATGCACATTTGATAAATAAATAAAAATAAAAAGTTCAACTAACCTCAGCTGTCTTTCTAGCCTCCATTCGGAGATCAGGCATAGAGTGTAACATTGATTCATCTTGCATAAGGTTACGTGGAACCAAACATGTTTCCATTGATCCACTGATCAGCACTTCTTCTCTTCCCTTGACATCCAATTGGCATTTCTTTGGTGTTGAGTTAGCAAGCTTCTTCTTCGACCGAGGAGTCTTCTTATCTTCCAAACAGTGTTCAATCAGAAGCAATAAATTGCCAGCAACAGTTATAGCATGCAAATCTGGTTTCCAAATTCAAACTTCGTTGGAACAAGAGAATCTTAACATCTGAGGACAAAACCTCTGAACGATGAGAATTGCAGCACCAAGAGTGCATGCAACTTTCCAAAGGACTTCCATTGCATAATCTATCTCGTACCCCTTTTTAAAAATTTTAGACACAAGATATGCTAAAGTTTCCCTCTGCAATATATGACGCCTTAGTTTTTTTTCCTTAATCAAAAATATGATGCCTATAGTTGAGTGAGAAATAATTAAAAACAACATGGATAGCCAGGAAAAAGGAAAAAGCATACTTGCAGGAGGTGAGCAAGATTTTAGGAGTTTTTCAGGTGATCCAATGTTTAGCTGCTCATGTCTCTGTCTCTTCTGATTCTTTCTCTCTGAAATCGTTAGAAAGAAATCCGTTTCTGGAGAAAACATCAAAAGAAGCATAAATAAGAAACAAAATCTGTCATTCTGTTTGGTTAATTAGAAAGACATTTATAGTTCTTTCACTTTCAGGCTTTCAGCATTAAATAATTCACATAGGAGAAATGTTTTCTTTCTTTCCCCATAGATTATCCTTAATCTTCTCTCCCCTTCCAGGCCCCACCTTTATTGTCAGTATGGACAATGCAAAGAACATCTTTTTAAGTAATTCACTTACTGATAGTAACTGGAGAATCTCCATCGGGAATTTCCTTGCTTGAAGTTTCTTTAACACTTAGAGCAACCTGAATATTAAAGCAAGCAAATAAAATCAGAGATACAGTGTTGTTCAGTCCTTTCTCTGCTATTTCTAAGCAAGATTTTACTCTTCACTCTACATAATTGGATAATCAAAACATCTGCTATTAGAGAAGTAGATGCAGAGAAGGGAACGCAGACTGTAGGGGACCAGTGGGACCAGTGTACGCACAAAAAATGGACAAGACAGAAGGGGAGAAAATACAAATTGTCAGTGCAACCAAGGGTGTGGCCTAGTGATTGAAGAAGCTAGGGTGAATCAAAAGATCTGCCTAGCCTTGATTGACAGAGTTTCTGCAGGACCTGCATAGGTGGGAGGATGTAAGTACCCAGTGAAATAGTCAAGTATGTACACGAGCTAGCCCCAACACTACCGAGGTTATCAAAAAAGGATACAGAATTCTATGCTTTTGAATATAACAATGGTGGGAGTACCCTCAGAACCGGGAGGCATTGAACTAACCAAGTTGAAATTTCCCAGTGGTTTTTCTTTTCCCAATCCAAAACCAGGGCCACACTCAAGCTAAAACTAATTACAAGAGATAGTTGGTCTTTCTTAACTTTATTATTGTTATTATTATTGACATCACGAAATTCTGAAGCTAATTCATTCACATTATTCAGATTAAACACAATTGTTGTAAATCAGCTCAAGCGCTTTAGATAATAAACTAACAACAAAATTAACCTTCTTAGAAGCTCGCGAGTGACTTTGCGGTGTTGTTGTCTTGGAATTTCTCTTCTTCTTCTTCTTCTGCTTTCCTTTCATCTTATTGCCATTTTCTTGGCTCTCACACCACTCTTCCTCCTCATCCTCTTCTTCTTCTTCAGCTCCTCCTTTAACTGGAATTTGCTTCGCACTGTTCGGAAACAGCGTCGCCTGGACTAACCTACGCCGGCTACGAAGTCCTTCGTCTACTAGTTCCTCCTCCATTGGATCAGCTCTCGTTAGGGTTTTTGCAAAATTAGGAGTTCCAATTAGCTTGATCAATGAAGAGGGCTCCCCAAAATTACCCTCTTTGCTTTTCCTTTTTCTTTTTTTTCCTTTTGTTGCTGGGCTGTGGAGCCCTCTTTGTGATGTGAAAACAATGGATACGGTAACCGGTATAGACGGTAGTAAGTTACCCATGGTTGCTATTTCCCGCGATTTTACTCGGCATTCCGTTCAGATTTCCCGCGCTCAGTTGAATTGTGTAATTAATTTTGTTATGTATCTTGATTAAGAACATTTTTTGAAATATTGTTTTTGTTTAAAGCTGTACTCCTTCCTTCTCATATTATGAGTGTGGCTACTAAAAATAATTTATCGTAAATTAATTATCACTTTAGAAGTTCAAGAAAAATTTGATTATCTTTTTTCTTTTTTACCCTTAGTAATAATTATCCTTGAAGATTACAAACACCTCAATTATGGATAACTTTGTTCAAATACCAATAAAAAAAATTAAATATTAAGACATGAATGAGGGTAAAATAGTTAAAATCACATTCTAATTAATTTTTCTTAAGGTGTGCATACAAGAGAATCATGACAAATAATATGAGACGGAGGGAGTAATGTTTAACTTTTAACCAAGTTATCTATCTCACCAAAAAGTTTGATTAAATTACTTACAAAACATGAAATGGGGTAATAAAATTTGCATAGAGCAAATACTTGCTGCGGTTAATTTTTAATCATACAAAACAAACACTACTAATGAAACTATATTGAATATATTGGAGATGGAGAATTATTAGAACTATTAGTTATGGATCGCTCTTCATATACAACAAAGCAAGAAAGACATGAGACACAATTATTCATCTTGCATGTAAAATTTGAGCGGCGAAAAATATCTATTTAATCATTGTCTAAGCATTAAGTATGCAACGCATGGAACCATCTTGCAGCAAAAGCTAATTTATGCTTGTGCAGATTGCCAAACGTTCGGATTAGGGCCGGGCATGTATCAGGTAAAACCGATAACCTAAACCCCTAATTATTTATAGGGTTATCGGTATTGGATTATTAGGATAACGGTTCGATAACGATTTATAATTTTTTTACTATTGGGTTATTGGTTCGGGCCTCGGTTTGCTAATTTTGTTAATGGATTAACCGATACCCAATAAAAATTAATAAAATTATGACTTTACCCTTAAGTATATACACATGTTATGGCTTCAGTTCATTCTCTCCTAATCTTTCTGAGTCGCACTCTTCAGTTGCTTCATCTTCATTCTTCATAGACCTTATTAGTTACTCCTAGCGTAAGTCTTTTGTCTTATACATTAGGCTTTTAATTTCTATAACAAAATCCATCGTCATATAGGGATTGCTCTATGATTTTTTCTTCCAAGTTAGACATTTGACAAACAACATGCAGTTTATCTTGCACTGTTTGAGGGCTTCAACGCTTGTGAAAATGCAGTTATTGTGTGAAATAAAAATTCTAAACCAACTATTGTTGTTATCATATCAGATGAAGTAGCTAATGCCTTGGAACATTTTGTGGAAATTGCTAGAGTTTGATAATTATTTATCTACATATATTTTTGGTGAAGTCTATAGGAATTGAGTAGTTGTTGCCTTGTTAAATTGAATTTGAATTGTTAGTACTATATGTTTGGACTGGTTAGTTTTAAGGTGAAATTGCTACTACTTTGTATTATTATTAATGTATTGGACAAATGTTGTTGAAGAATTAGTGTTACTCCAATTGTGGCCGCTGGACAGAACGCATAATGGGTAGTATTATGTGAATTCGTCTCTTTTTTGCTTAACTCCGGTGAATTGTCTTCTCTTTTTTGCTTAACTCTAGATTGAGTTATCTTATCAGGTAAACCGATAACCGAACCGATAATGATCGATGATCGATAATCGATACCCGATAACCGATATCTTATCGGTTCGGTTATCGATTTATCAAATTTATAAATCGATAACCGATATGCTAAACCGATAATATTCATAACTGAACCGAACCGACTGATGCCCACCCTTAATTCATATGGCATAAGGGTAGGATGTCGCTCATGGGCGGATCCACCCCTTTAGAATGGGGTGGAAAGGCATCCGCTAAGATGATAAAAAATTTATATACTTATGTACAAGTTTTCTTAAACTAGGTTAAATATCGGATCTTGCGAACCGCGTTATAAATTAGACAAAGGTGTCAAGGCTGATAGACCTTTTTGAAATCTTTTCTCGTGTGCAAAATTCAAGTTGAAATTTATCTCGTGTGTAAGCTTTTCCACTACATTGGGTTGAACGGTATGTTAGGAAGTTAAAGAAAAATATTGATAGAAAAAGATATTTTTGCGGTCCACTATGCAGCCGCAGATTCACTCGACAAGCCGCAAAATGGCCGCAGAGTGAAGCGAAAATTTGAGCAAAATTGTATGACCAATTTGCGGTCCATTATGTGGCCGCAAAACGATTTCGTGGGCTTCACACCGATTGCAGTTTCAGCATGGAAATTTTTCAGAGGAAAGTTCTGCGACGCATAACGCGGCCGTAGAACAGGTCTGCGGACAACATAATGGCCGCATAGTGGGGCAGATCTGCCCAGTTCCGGAGGGCCATTTCGTGGCCCATTTCGTGGGCCGCAGAAGCACTATGCGGTCGCATAGACATGTGTGCGATTGCATATGCTACCGCAAATCTGTGTCGGGGCTCCTATTTTTTCTAATTTTTTTACCCCGACCCATTCTAGTAAAACACCTTTGGGGATCATTTTAGAATGATGCACATATGTTTCTAAAGAGATGGAGTGGCATAGAGTGAGAAAGGGGGTTCCTAATATTCATCCACAAACTCTTACTCAAATCTTGGAAGATTAACAAGAAAAGTACACTAGGTCTTCATCCTAGAGGTAAGATTCTACACCCTAACTCTTAATTTCGAAATTTAACTAAAAATGGGTAATAAGCAATACAATTCTTGGGCATGAGAGTTGTTTATTTTGCATGCATGTGTCATCAAAGGGTGTAGGAAGATTGTGAGCTGAAAATGGTAAAGAATATATTGTGGGATGATGGAATCTTCCATAAAGGGACCTTGAAACCTTAATGCACACCTAGTGTTTGATAAAATGCTCAAATGAGCTAGAACCATGACCATCTTCCTAATTTTGATTCAATTTATTATATTTCTAAAATAGATTGAAGTTGCTAAGAATTCCGGAACTCTAGAGTTTAAGGAAGCTCAATTGAGGTATGTTGGCTAAACCCCTTCCTTAGAATTGAATTCCACGATGTTTCATGTAAGTTGTGTAAGACCCGAATTGATCCTTATGAAATTGGCTATTCCAAGTAAAGTTGTGTTGAAAGAATATATGATCAATATGTGTTCCAAATGCTTTTATCATGCTATGTTATCATTTGAAAATATGTTCCAAAGTATGCCTTGTGTGTTATAAATGTTACGACTTCAAGTCAAATTTGAATGAAAGTTATCATGCCAAATTATGTGAAAAGTCTCTATACATCTAAGACTCTTAATTGCTCACACGTGTACTTAAAGTTGTGAATTGAAAAATCTTGTTGTTGATATTGATGATGATGCGTGGAAGTGAAAAAAAGGAGCATGTAATATGAAATACAGCCAAGTGCCAAGAATGATATTATAACTGTGGCCACTAGTACCAATGAATTGAAAAGATGTGAAAGAAGTATGAAGTGAGATGATTGATAGAAAAGGGTAATGTCTCGGGTAGACGGCCTAGCCAATCGAGTCGTGATCAGACGCCATGCCGCACACATGGTGGTGATTGTGCTGGAAATTATAATTGAAATTGTGATTGTGGTTGATGTCTCAAATGAGACGGCCTAGCAGATCGGGTCGTGATCGGACTCCGTGATAAAAAAGTACGGTGGTATTGTGAACAGTGGCATATCGTTACTAAAGATCTCCCAATCTAAACATATGAGAATTTACTTGAAAACTTATGTGGTTCTTAACTTGATGTTTTGGTATTGTTTGAGGCTTCTATTGACTTCATGATTGTTCCTCTTTGTATTATTACCTACTCTATTGAGAGGGTATTTAGTTATATATACTAGTACTATTCTATATGTACTAACGTCCCTTTTGTCGGGGGTGCTGCATCTTCAATAGATGCAGGTGGTTTCATAGCAGACGACGTTGATCAGCGATAGTGGTACAGCCTTCTCCCATCAGACTTGGTGAGCCCCACTTCATTCCGAATTCATGTATAGTTTGTTCATGTTATTACCACATTTTGAGGTATAGCCGGAGCCTTGTTGCCGGCACTATCATTGTACTCTTTTGTATCTATTAGAGGCTCCGCAAACATAGTGTGGGTTATATACCGGTGTTGGGAAAGCCAAATAATTCATGTTGTGCTTGAATCACTTGTTCCACTTCAAACCCTGAAAATGTATGTATTTTGGAGGTTCTAAAACGAAGTAGCTAATTGAAATGAATTGGTGTCATATACACGATTTCTTTATTGTCTAATTAATAAAGTTACGCACTCTCTTTGAACCATGGGTGAGTTGGGTAGAAAATATCTAACAGCCTTGCTTGACCGGGTTCACTCGGCTAAGCGCCGGTCGCGCTCCCCGAGTTTGGGGCGTGACAAGGATTGGTCCCCGGTTCTTTCTCGTTCGATTCTCTTGAGACTGATTCAACTCTGCGAACAACTTCCCGAGATGGATCGGACTCAACTCTACTCGGTGGGCGATTCTGGTTCTGGAGCTGGGCTATTGCCGCCTGTTGAGCCTGTAACATTTCAAATATCACTCGCAGGTTGATTCCGATGTCTTCTCTACCATGTATGCTTTGAATGGCTGATTGAACATCCATACGGACACTCCCCTCGGGATCAACGACCAGATTTGCATTAATGGCTACATGTGAGTTAACATCGATTGGATCTACAATAGGGACTCTATCGAGATCGACCAGGGGTACGTCGTTCCTCGGTGTTATGTTATCATTTTCGCCATGGTGGCCGAAGTTATTATCAACGTGTAAGGGTGCTGACTGAGAGTTTGACATTTTGGTCCCAGAATCAAATATACTCATAAGAACAAGTGTAAAAGAGTGTGTGTTATGAAAGTTTATACCAGGTAACCACTACTATCCTTAGCCCCACAGTTTGCGCCAAACTGTTTACCCTAAAAATGGATAACAATTAAAGTTATACGCGATTTTAAGGATATATGGTGTAACTTGATGCAAATTACAAAAATAGATTAATACTGAAATTAACGATAAGAAAATAAATGCAAATCACACGAATTAAACAACCTTAGCCTTGGAGTTTGATCACCCTCGAGCCAATAAGTGCCTCAACCAAAGTAAGAACAGAATAACAAGATAATGAGAGCTTGAAATAACAATATATTGTTTTTTGTTGTGTATTACAATGTGTAAATGATCAAACCCCCTTTTATATAGCAAGAGAGTCCTACTCTTGTCACAATTCTATAAAAAGGTAAAAAATATCATGATTTGCTAATCAATCTGCCTCTCATTGATATGTGCCGAGATTTCCGTCATGATCTTCGATCGATAGCTGATATCTCGCCCTTCCGTTATTTGGCTTGACAAAGTCCCCTCGATCTTGTTCGCTCCCGGAGTCATGAGCTCAACGATTTAACTTTGCACCTTGGTTCGATATAACCCGGGGTTGAGCTTAGACCTGCCAGGTTTCAGTATCAATCGGTCATACATTAGACGAACCCAGTTTCAACCGTATATAAATAGTCCCCTTACTTTTCGAAGAGAAGATGGCGAGAAACGATATGAACCTCCGAGCTTTGCTTCTATAAATCATGGTGTCAGCGACAAAAGGTAATTTAAACGTCCTGTCGGTCTAGTCCCCAAGGCATTAAATGTGTGTTAGTTGTTGGTCGGCCACTACGGGTTTTGAAATGCTGTTTGCAAACTATAAATACTTCATCCTTTCATCGACTATAACTTTTACATTCAAACATTTTGCTCTTGTGTTCTTAAGAAAAAATTTATCTCCTTCTTCCTCTGGTTTTTTTGTTCAAGTTCTAAAACTTCCTTCCTTATAGTTTTTTGGAAATTTTCACAAACGATCCGCCAAGTACGCCCTCTTTTCATCAGTATCGTCTTCTCTACTTAGAAGCTATGGCAAAAACTTCTGAATATGTTCCTCAAAAGGAAACTCCCTCTTTCTCGAGGCCGTCTGAAGAAGAAAAGGCTCTGTCCACTGTTGTCGAGGGAAAGACATCAGACGATTTCCTTCCAAAAGTCAAGGAAAATTGTAACTGGGTCGGCAAACACGTGGTGGTGTCTACGCTTGAGGAGTCAATTACTACCCACGTGGAGGGTTTCCTAAGTGTTTACAATTATCCCTTCATGTTGGGACCTCTAGACCCAGTTATCATAGCCTTTTCTAAAAGGTATGAAGTGACGCTCAGGCGGATTCATCTTTTATTTTAGAGGATTATTATTCTGTTTCGTTTTTTTGAGAGCAAGCTCGACATGTGCCCCTTCACCATCGACCATCTCATGCATCTGTACAATCCCCGACTCTACCAAGGGGATTGATAAAGCTTGCCCTCCGGGCTACTAGGGCCCCATTCTCGAGCATAGATGAAAATCGAGACCAGGGTTAGTTGGGTCGGTTCGCTCGAGTGAAGACCTCGGATCTAATCCTGACCGAGGAAATGCCATTTCCCGAAAAATTCTAACATGAAACATAAGTATAAATTCACTTTTAAGATTTTGGTCATTGCATTTCTCTTTCGTCTCACCTAACTGATGCTTTGCAGTGCAGCTGTAGCTCGGATGCCAGGTGCAGTTCCTCGACTCAAGGAGTGGGTTGAAGGAATCGTATAACAGAAACCCTACTCCGAGCGCATATGGCACGAACTTTCAAAGAACCGGGGGGAGGCTCGTTCTCATGGTAAGACTCTTTCCCGAAACTGAAATTACTTGGGTTTCTTTCCAAGCTTACTCAACTCTTTTTCTTTGTTGGCCTCGGGAAGGATGTTTCGATGATGCCCCCATCCGTAGATGAAATCGTCATCTCCCAGTCTCCTGCTCCGAAGCACAATAAAGAGAATAAGAGAAAAGGTGTTCCGAGTTCCCCGAACTCAGAGAAGCAGAATCGAGAAGGAGGAAGACGCGCAAACCCAAGGAAAGTACTGGTGCCCTCTTATCGGACTCAATCCACCGATTGAGGGATGAGTCTGAAGAAGAAGAAGAAGATAATTTTGAGCTAGTGCCTCGGGTGCGAACCCGCACTGTTTTGACTCAAGGCGTGGAGGCTGTTGAGAAAGCATTGGTCGAGATCTCCGAACCGAAATAGGGTGAGGCTACTTTGCCCCAAGCTAGGGGGGCCGATAGGGAGACCGGGGCCGACACTTATCGAGTAGAGAAAAGTGCCCCGAAATATGTGCTTGGGGTGATTGACCTTACCGTGTCTCCTCTGTTCTCTGATTCCATGATTAACGAGGTCGGTATGCTAGAAGGCCATTTTTATGAGGGGCTTCAGGGGGCGACAGACATCAACAACTTCTTAGATGGGTTAGAATTTACCGCCTTAAAGGACGTCATCAGATTTGGTGACTTGTCGGTGCCAAAGAAGGTAGCATCATCGGGACCAGCGGGTCTTCCTCGAGCTCAAAGTTAGTGGATTGATTCTCGGCCCCGAGCGTTGATCCTGACCAAAAGCGGTTAATAGTTTTCTCTATCCTAAAGGATGCCCAGGTTTTCTCTGACTCTGTAGGGACTGCTAGCTATCTTCAGTGATTGGTGACCGAAGAGGACCAGACCGTGACGAACGAGGTGGAAGCGCCCTACCTATTTAATGAAGCTCAACAGGCATTGAATCGGGTAACTTCGAATGTCTCTCTATGTATTTTAAATTTGATGTTGCAAATAATTTTAACACCTTTCTTTATGCTTGCAGGCCTTGGTATTTCACCATGAGTTTTTTCTCCGATATAGGGAGGAGTTAACCCAACATGAGGCTGAGGTTCATGAGCTTAACGAGAAGAGGGACACCTATAAGCTTCTCAGTGAGAAACTTCAGGCCGAGTTAGATGCGGCTTAGAAGGAGCATGACGAGTAGGTCGAGCATGTAAATCGAGTACTTGAAGATAGTGACGACGAATTGGACATAGTGGCTAACAAATCCGAACCTGCAGGTACAAAGGAGGCTTGAACAGATCGGGCAGCTCCAAGCACAGGTGGACACTATAAAAGATGAGGCTGAGGAATTCAAGAAAAATATGGACCTCTTAGAATCAGAAAAGGAAGTTATCCAAGCACAACTGGCATAGGCCGAGTATCAGCTCCGAGCTGTAGAGGAAAAGTCCTCGACCTAACCCAAAACAATCGAAGAGATCTGATCTCAGCTGAGCTCGACGGTTTCTATCCAAGAAAATATGGCCAAGGATCTTGAGGCGGCAAGGTCATACACTGCTGTGGTCAGGGTCGAAGCTAATGAGAATATGGCCCAGCATAAGGTCGATGCTGAGGCAGCTCAGGTCCAAGCGAGAAACTTGGTAGAACACATGAGATGGCAATCCCAAAGGGAAGCCCTTTAAGGAGTTCAGGCTCAGGGCTTCAATTCGCTGATTGAGATCGAGAATGCCAAGGTGTCCGAGGCCAAGGCAGGAAGCTGGCTTATCCCGAGGAGGAGGACTCCTAAGTGATCCGAATACTCAGAAAGGACCAAAAGCGGCAAAGTCCCCGAAGGCGATGACGCAACTCCGGGTGATGATTAAGCCACTTAGGGTCTTTTTAGTTGTTTTGTATTTGCCTTTTTGGATATTGTAAATTTTTGCATCGAGGCTATTTGGCCCTTGTACAAAAAAAATTAGTAAATATATACAGGGCTTTCTTTCCCTTTCGACTTTCAAAATTTTCCCTTTGCTTTTTATATTCACAAAGATAAAAATTTCCTTAGCACGAAATAATCATGTTATGTTTGAAAGTTCAAACAAATCTCACCTTTACTTTAATCTGTTTTAAGGCATTTCAGGGGTTCGGTATTACCGGAAATGTCCTCCCAAAGTAAGCAGCAGAGATTATAGTTTGCCGGGGTTATCCTTTAGAACCGGTTACGATAATTTTCTTTTTGAAGGCCTTGTTTTTATTACGGGTTTCGGACGTCTCCGAGCTGTGTTAATATGATCGTAACGTTTTAGTTCGGGCATCGCCCAATGGGCTTGATTTCCTGAGTTATCCAAGCTTGCCTAAGATAACAGTCCCCGAGTCGGTATGGTCGTGGCCTTTAAAATTCAGGGGTTGCCCAATAGGTCTTATGCCCCCGATGTTTAATAGCTCGATCTGTTCGAGTTTGTTTTCGGACGGATGTCCCCGAGTGAGAGAATGATTATTCAATCTCATGTTAAAGCGGCCTTTGAGCTCATTACCTTTAGGGGATCGAAAATAAGGGGTTCTTTAAGAAAGGAAAACATATAAAAATAAAAGACAAGATTATTGCAAGGAAGGTACTTCTCTTTATTCTTGTGCAAGATAGTTATACATGTGTACATGCTTTATGCCAGGGCTCGAGCAGTCTATGTGGACATGGTTCATTCGATCGTTTGGCCCTTACAATAAATCTTATCGATTGAGACCATTCCATTACGAAGTTATTTCCTTGCTAAAATTGATATCTGAGGGTAATGCGCCCCCAGTATTCGAGGTTGATTGTAGAGGAACCTCGGATACTATTAATGTGATATTCGACACCGATTCATGATTGGACTTTGATTCTAATTTAGCATGATCCACTGTTGCCTCGTTAAAAACCTTGTCGTAAAACCCATTTAGGATAAAACCGATCTAAGAAAAAAAAAGTGCAACGCGTGCTTTCAGACCTAAAAACTCCGTGCTGCTCCTTGTCAACCACCTACAAGCGTTAGTCTGAAATAAAAGAAATTGAGGTCGTACCTTAGCAGTAATATCGTTTTATGCAGGTTACATTCCAATTGCTCAGAAGGTGTTCTCCATTCATCGTTCCGAGCTTATAGGATCCTTTCCCGGTGACCTCGAGAATTTGGTAGAATCCTTCCCAGCTCGAACCTAACTTCTCTTCGTTCAGATTCCAAGTGTTTAGCATGACCTTCCTTAGTACTAAGTCCCCTGTATTGAAGTATCGAAGGTTGGCCCTTTGATTATAATACGTTTCGATCCATTGCTTTTGGACAACTAATTGAACAAGGGCAGCTTCACGCCTTTCATCCAATAGTTCCAGACTCGTGTTCATTGCCTCGTCATTTAATTCCTTTTTTGCATATCAGAATCTGACACTCGGCTCTCCAACTTCGACCAATATTAGAGCTTCAATGCCATAAACCAATGAGAACAGAGTATCCCTGGTACTGGACTTCGAGGTCATGCGATATGCCCAAAGGACTTTGGGCAGGATCTCCTTCCATTTTCCTCTAGCGTCGGTTAACCTTTTCTTAAGGTTTTGGATTATGATTTTGTTGGTCGATTTGGCTTGCCCGTTTCCACTAGGGTGATAAGGTATTGATAATATTCTTTTGATCTTTTAATCTTCGAGAAACTTGGTCACCTTGCTACCGATAAATTGTTTCCCGTTGTCACATACAATTTTGGATGACATCTTGAACCGACATATGATGTGGTCCCAAATAAAGTCGATGACTTCCTTCTCCCCGACCTTCTCATACGCCTGTGCTTTAACCCACTTAGAAAAATAGTCAGTCATAAATAAGATAAATTGAGCCTTACCCGGTGCCCATGGAAGAGGGCCGACAATGTCCATTCCCCACTTCATGAATGGCCATGGCGACAAGACTGAGTGCAGCAGTTCCCAGGTTGGTGAATCATTGGAGCATGTCTCTGGCATTTGTCACATTTTAGTATGAACTCCTTCGCGTCTTTTTCCGTGTTGATCCAGTAATAGCCGGCTCTGATCACCTTTCGAACCAATGATTCGGCGCCTGAATGATTTCCAGAGGTGCCTTTGTGGACTTCCCTCAAAACATACTCGGTATCTCCTAGTCCCACAAAAATTCCTAGCGGGCCATTGAACATTCTTCTGAATAAGGTTCCATCCTTGGACAAGCTGAATCGGGCTGCCTTCGTGCGCAAGGCCCCCGACTCTTTTGGATCTGAGGGTAGTTTCTCGGTCTTCAAATAATCTACATATTTATTTCTCCAATACCAAGTTAGGCTTGTGGAGTTTATTTTGCATGACCTTCTTCTATTACCGATCTCGTAAGCTGTACGACTTCCCCCAGGGTTGAATTCATCGTCCTCCACCGATGAGCCTAAGTTTGCAAGTGCATTAGGCTCATTATTTTGATCTCGAGGTACGTGCTTCAATGTCCACTCGTTGAACCAATTTAATGTTATCTGCAACTTATCTACGTACCTTTGCATATGTTCTTCCCTGAATTCGAACGTTCCGTTAACTTGATTCACCACAAGGAGGGTGTCAGACTTAGCTTCGATCACCTCCGCCCCCAAGCTTTTGGATAGTTCGAGACTTGCAATTATGGCCTCATATTCGGCCTCGTTTTTAGTTATTTTCACAATTCTAATGGATTGCCTAACTATATTGATTGTGATTGGCTTCAGTACGATGCCAAGTCCGGACCCCTTTGTGTTCACTGCACCATTCGTAAAGAGGTTCCATATTTTCTAAGATATCTCCGAGTTTACCAATAACTCTTTTTCGACCTCGGGTATTAGAGCCGGCGTGAAGTTGGCCAAGAAATCTGCCAAAATTTGAGACTTAGTTTGGGGTCGATACTCAATATCATATTCGCTGATTTTTACGGCCTATTTGGCCAGTCGTCCCGAGAGTTCGGGTTTATGCATTATATTTTGCAATAGGTAAGTTGTCACAACACATATAGGGTGGCACTAAAAATACAGTTTCAATTTCCTAAAGGCGCTTAGCAGAGCAAGCACCAATTTTTCTAGGTAAGGATACCTAGTTTCGACCTCACCTAAGGTCCGGCTAACATAATAAATTGGAAACTACGTAACTCGTTCTTTCCGAAATAAGACTCCACTTAGAGCTATTTCTTATATTGTCAAATACAAGTATAGTTGTTCGTCTTCCCTCAGCGTGTGAAGTAGTGGCAGGCTCGATAAATACTGCTTAAGTTCTTCCAAGGACCGCTAGAATTCCGAGGTTCATGTGGTTCATGTGAAGTTGTTTTTCTTCTTTAGTAAAGAGAAAAAATGGTGGCTTTTATGGAGGACCTCAAGATGAATCACCCAAGGTGGCAGTATGCCCGGTTAGCCTTTGCACGACCTTCACGTTGTCCACTATCGTGATATCCTCGATAGCTTTTATCTTGTTGGGGTTGATATCGATTCCTCGGTTGGATACCATGAACCCGAGAAATTTACCTGATCCGACTCCTAACGCGTGTTTTTCCAGGTTCAGCTTCATGTTGTACTTTTTCAATATATTGATGGTTTCCTGAAAATGCTTTAAATGGTCCTATGCTCGTAGGGACTTAACTAACATATCATCAATGCAAATTTCCATGGATTTCCCTATTTGTTCTTCGAACATCCAGTTTACTAGGCGTTGGTAAGTGGCACCGACAATTTTTTAATCCAAATGGCATTACGTTATAGGAGTATGTGTCATACTTAGTAATGAAGAAGGTATTTTCTTGATCATCCGGGTTCATTCGTATTTGGTTGTACCTAGAGTAGGCATCAAGAAAACTAAGGATCTCGTGGCCAGCCGTGGCATCGATCATGCGATCGATGTTACGCAAAGGGAAAGAATCCTTGGGGCATGCCTTATTTAAATGCTTGTAATCCATACACATTCTCAGTTTGTTCCCCTTTTTAGGGACTAGTATTATGTTTGCTAGCCATTCCGGGTATTTGACTTCCCGTATGGACCCTATTTTAAGAAGTTTAGTTACGTCGTCCTTGATGAAAGCATGTTTGATCTTGGACGGGGTTCTTCTTTTCTGCTTGACCGGATGGAATTTTAGGTTCAGGCTCAGTTTGTGAGTGGCGATCTCCGGTGGTATCCCTGTCATGTCGAGATAGGACCAAGCAAAACAATCTAGTTAGTTATAAGAATTTGAATGAGTATACCTTATGATCGGGCAGTTGTTCGATCATTATGACCTGCTCCAGCTCTTCGACCGTTGATTTGGTAGCGTCGGAATCATCAGGGACTGTGAAGGATCGAGGAACGTCATAATCATTATCTTCGTCAGTCCCCTGCTTTTCCAGTTGGGTCGAGGCCGGCATCAGTGACTGCTATTTGGCTTCTTGTTTTGCTTTCGAATCTGGATCCTTTGTCGATGAGAGTGTTGATATTGGAATTACTTCATCGACGGCAAACATCTCCTTCGCGGCGGGTTGCTTCCAATAGATCGTTATAATCTTCTCTAGTGTCGGGAATTTTGACACCCGGTGAAGGTTCGAGGGCACAACTATCATTTTGTGGATCCACGGTCTCCCGAACAGGGCGTTATACCTCATGTTCCTTTCGATCATATAAAACTTGGTCTCCTGGATGGTTCGGCTGCATTTACCGGTAACATTATTTCTCCCTTATTAGTTTCACAAGCCATGTTGAATCCGTTTAACACTCGGGTTGCAGGCACGATTTGGTCCTGTAGGCCAAGTTGTTCCACGACCCTCGATTGAATGACGTTGGACGAGCTATCTGGACCAATTAACACACACTTAACTCGAGTTTTATTCATGAGTACAGATATTACCGGTGCATCGTTATAGGGCTACGTGATTCCTTCTGCGTCCTTGTTGCCAAAAAAGACAAAGTTCCTTTGGGTATATAATCTCAAGTCTGTTTTTCCTCGTGATGGATACTTTGGTGCGTTTTAACATTGGACTTTGAGGAACATCGACCCGTCCAGTGATCATATAAATGATGTGTTGTGGTTTTTCTTGATCGGTTTATTTATTGGAATCCCTATTTCAGAAATGATTTTTGGCTCAGTCACTCAAAAATTCTCGAAGGTGCCAGTTGTTGAAAAATTGAGCTATTTCTTACCTCAATTGTCGACAATACTCCGTTCTGTGGCCATGAATGCCATGATATTTACACATTTGGTTGGGATCTCTATGGGCTGGATCAGTTTGTAAAGGTCGTGGTTATTTGGTATCTTTGATACGTCCGATAGTCGATACGATGGCATCCGCATCAACATTGAAGTTGTATTCTAATAATCGGGGTGCTTCTTTAGGTCCGATAGGCTTGTCGAAGTCGTGCTTGCTCATGAGACCTCGAGAGCTTTAACCTCTATCGCTCCTTCTTTCAATTCGCACAGAATATCGTCCAGATCCGCTGCTTATACGATCTCTATTATATGGATGGTACCGATCTCTGTTCAACCTCGGTTCTCGGTCAATATCTCTCTTGATTCTATCGACGGGCCTGACAGGATAGACGGACCCGAAAGGATCCCCAAATCGATCGTTTTCGACCATTGATCTTAGATTGGTGCTGATTATGCACATCGGCCCAAGTAACAGCCAGGTATTCCATTAGATTCTGCTTCAAGTGCTGCGAAGCCACCGAGCTTCGAACATTAAGTCCTTAGGTGAAAGCTTGGACCTCCCAGTCATCAGCGACCAATGGCAGATCCATCCGCTCCATTTGAAATCGAGATACGAATTCTCTGAGCATTTCGTTGTCCTTATGCCTTACCTTGAAAAGGTCCAGCTTCCTGGTCTCAACCTTGATGGCCCTGGCATGTGCCTTTACGAAAGAATTTGCAAGCATAGCAAATGAGTCAATAGAATTAGGTGATAAGTTGTGATACCATCTCATAGCTCCCTTTGATAGGGTCTCTCCGAATTTCTTCAGCAAGACAGATTCGATCTCGTCATCCTCTAGATTATTCCCTTTGATAACGCAAGTGTAAGAGGTGACATGTTAGTTCGGATCGGTCGTTACATTGTACTTAGGAATCTCGGGCATGCGGAACTTATGGGGGATTGGCTTGGGAGCTATGCTCGTGGGAAAGGTTTTTGCATGAACTTTTTGGAATCCAGGCCCTTCAATATCGGCGGTGCTCCCGGGATTTGATCGACCCTGGAGTAGAGAGTTTCCACCTTCCAGTCGTTTGCCTCAATCTTCTTTTCCACCGCCTCAATTCGTTTTGTTAATTCCTCGAGCATCTTTATGATTACAGGATTGTAAGGCCTCGTAAAATTTCACTTAAAACCCGGGATTTCGTGGTGTTGAGGTAGGTTACGTGTTCATGATTGTAGCGGTTTGAACATTTTGGGTTGAAAAGTACGTTATGGAGTTAAAGGAAAATGTTGGCAGGAAAAAACATTTCTTTGGTACATTATGCGGCCTGCAGAGTGAATGGCCGTACAGTGAATCAAAAATTTGAGCCAAATTGTAGGACCAATTTGCGGTCCATTATGCGACTGCACAACGTTTTTGCGGGATGCACACCAATCGCAGTTTCACCATGGAAATTTTTCGGAGGAAGGTTCTGCAGCACATTATGCAGCCGCAGAACAGGCCCGAGGACCGCATAATGGTCGCAGAATGGAGCAGACCTGCCCAGTTCCAGAGGGCTATTTCGCGGGCCGTAGAAGCACTATGCGGTCACACATGATACCTCAGACCTGTGTGCGGTCGCATATGCTGCCGCAAACCTGTGTCGGGACTCCTATTTTTTCTAATTTTTGAACCCGACCCCATTCTAATAGAACACCTTTAGGGGTCGTTTTAGAAGGATACACATATGTTTCTAAAGAGAGGGAGTGGCATAGAGTGAGAAAGGGGGTTCCTAAGCTTCATCCACCAATTCTTACTCAAATCTTGGAAGATTAACAAGGAGAGCACACTAGGTCTTTATCCTAGAGGTAAGATTCTAGACCCTAACTCTTAATTTTGAAATTTAACTAAAAATGGGTAGCAAACAAGACAAATCTTGGACATGGGAGTTGTTTATTTTGCATGCATGTGTCATCAAAGGGTGTAGGAAGATTGTGAGCTGAAATTGGTAAAGAATAGGTTGTGGGATGATGGAATCCTCCATAAAGGGACCTTGAAACCTTAATGCACATCTAGTGTTTGGTAAAATGCTCAAATGAGCTAGAACCATGACCATCTTCCTAATTTTGATTTAATTTGTTATATTTCTAAAATAAATTGAAGTTGCTAAGAATTTCAGAACACTTTAGAGTTTAAGGAAGCTCAATTGAGATATGTTGGCTAAACCCCTTTCTTAAAATTGAATTCCACAGTGTTTCATGTAAGTTGTGTAAGACCCCCGAATTAATCCTTATGAAATTGGATATTCCAAGTAAACTTTTGTTGAAAGATATATGATCAATATGTGTTCCAAATGCTTTTATCATGCTATGTTATCATTTAAAAATATGTTCAAAGTATGCATTGTGTGTTATAAATGTTACGACTTCAAGTCAAGTTTGAATGAAAGTTATCATGCCAAATTATGTGAAAAATATTTATATATCTAAGACTCTTAATTGCTCACACGTGTACCTAACGTCGTGAATTGGAAAGTCTTATTGTTGATATTGATGATGATGTGTGGAAGTGGAAAAAAGGAGCATGTAATATGAAATACAACCAAGTACCAAGAATGATACCATAATTGTGGCCACTGGTGACAATGAGTTGAAAAGACGTGAAAGAAGTATGAAGTGAGATGATTTATAGAAATGGGTAATGTCTCGGGTAGACGACCTAGCCGATTGGTGGGCAATTCTGGTTATGGAGCTGGGCTATCGCCGCCTGTTGAGCCTACAATATTTCGAATATCACTCGCACGTTTATTCTACTGTCTTTGCCACTATGTGTGTTGTGAGAGTTTGATCGAACATCCCTACGGACGCTCCCCTCGGGATCAGTTGCCAGATTTGTGTTAATGGCTACATGTGAGTTAACATCGATTGGATCTACAGCGGGGACTCCATCGAGATCGACCAGGGGTACATTGTTCCCCGGTGCTATGTTTATCATTTTCGCCGTGGTGGCCGAAATTATTATCAACGTGTAAGGGTACTGACTGAGAATTTGACATTTTGGTTTGGAATCAAAGATACTCCTAAGAACATATGTAAAATAGTGTGTGTTATGAAAGTTTGTACCAGGTAACCACTATTATCCTTTGCCCACGGTCGGCGCCAAACTGCCCTAAAAACGGATAACAATTAAATTTATACGCGGTTTTAAGGATGCATGTTACAATAAAATAAATGCAAATCACACGAATTAAACAGCCTTAGCCTTGGAGTTTGATCACCCTCGAGCCAAGAAGCGCCTCAGCCGAAGTAAGAACATAATAACAAGATAACGAGAGCTTGAAATAACAGTATATTGCTTTTTGGTGCATATTACAATGTGTTTTACAAATGATGAAATCCCTCTTTATATAGTAGGGGAGTCCTACTCTTGTTACTATAAAAGGTAAAAATCTCATGATTTGCTAATCAAACGACCTCTCCTTGATACGTGTCGAGATTTTCGCCATGATCTCCGACCAATCGCAGATATCTCGGCCTTTCATTATTTGGCTCGACAAAGTCCCCTCGATCTTGTTCAGCCCGGAGTCGTGAGTTCAACGATTTAACTTCACGCCTTGGTTCGATATAACCCGGGGTCGAGCTTAGACCTGCCATATTTCAGTCTCGACCGGTCATACAATAGACGAACCCAGTTTCGACCGTATACAAAGGTGTTGGACGTATCATCTATACAGAAAGGTGTTTGGCATGCTTGAGGCACTTAAAGCATAAGTCTCGTAAAACAAAAGCCGTTCACGTGTGTCTCACGGTACTATGCAAGTATTCTACCCAAATAATGCGAGCCTTGAGTCGAGACCCAAAAAAGTCTTTTTATTAATCAATCCCATCTTGCTGAAAACAAACGTTATTAAGAGCCTGTTTCACCAAGTTTTTGGGAGACCAAAAGTATTTTTTTTTTGGTCAAAAGGTTATTTTTGAAAAATTTGTGGTGTTTGGCCAAAATGAAAAAGTACTTTTGAGCAACAATAGAAGTATTTTTTCTGCTTTTGGCGAGAAGCTACAAATTCTAGCTTCTTCCAAGAAGCAGAAAATTAATTTATTCAAGACAAAATTAACTTTACAATAAATTTATATCTTTCAAATTATTTCTCATTAATTTAATATTTTTCTTTTTCTTTTTATTTCTACTATAAGTTTCTTCTCTTATTTTATTTTAACCATATTTATATTTCTCTTGCACTTATTTCTAATAGTAGATTTTAAATTTATATTGATTATGTATTTTGACATATTTGAATTATCATGTGAATAGTAAGTAATACAAATATTTAATGTTATTGCTTTGGAATAACTATATTTTATACTAATTGAAATTTGAATTTCTATTTTACTTTACTTTTTATATTTTATTGAATTCTTATAATACATATTTTAATTTATTTTTCTTTTCTAGATAATACTAATTACAAATTAAACATCTAGTGTCTTTTTTTATAATTTGATATTTAAAAGTGCTTTTTAAAAAAATTCGCCAAACACAATGAATTTGCAAAAAGCACTCCTCAAACGAACTGGCCAAATACAAACTCTTATTTTGCAAAAGTATTTTTTCATAAAGCAATTTTCAAATGAAATAATTTTTGGCAGCTTGGCCAAACGGGCTCTAAATAAGAGTCTTTAGTTCAAGCCTATTTATAAAAAAACGACTAGGCTATTTATGTTATGAATTAAAGAAACAACTAAACGATGAACAAAACTATTTATTCCATACTAAAAAGAGTCTTTACGATGAGATAGAAAATAAAAGACTTTTATCATCCTCCATCGATTTCTTTCTTCCTTGAGTAAG
>MU666945.1:94919-117339 GCA_026770625.1 Nicotiana glauca
GGATGATAAGGAGTAGACACTTTGTGGTTGACACCATACTTAGCAAGCAAGGAGTCAAAAGCTCTATTGCAAAAATGCGATTCTCCATCACTAATAATTGCACGAGGAGTGGCAAACCTTGTAAAAATGCTCTTCTTCAGAAATGCAACCACACTCCTAACTTCATTACTAGGTAAAGCCACAGCCTCGACCCATTTTGAGACATAGTCAACCGCCACTAGAATGTAGGTGTTCCCGCATGAGCTTACAAATAGGCCCATGAAATCAATACCCCACGCATCAAAGATATCCACTTCTAGAATGGTGTTGAGAGGCATCTCATCTTTCTTCGAAATATCGCCCGCTCTCTGACATTGGTCACACCTTTTCACAAGATCACTTGCATCTTTATACAAAGTTGGCCAATAAAAACCACAATTCAGAACTTTCGAAGTTGTCCTCGCTCCTCCATGATGGCCGCCATAGGGAGAGGAATGATAAGCCTCTAAGATACTTGACTGCTCCTTTTCAGGGACACACCTCTGGATCACTCAATCGATGCAAATCTTGAATAAGTACGACTCCTCCCAATAGAAATCCAGACTATCCCGTTTGAGCTTCTTCCTTTGGTTAGAAGAGAGCTCACACAGGATGATGCCAGTCACAAGGAAATTAGAAACATCCACAAACCATGGCATATCACTCATCGACACAGAAAGTAGCTGCTCATTGGGAAATGCATCACTGATCACTAGGCCAACACACGACCTTCCTTCATCCTTCAAGTGGGATATGTGATCCGCCACTTGGTTTTCACTACCTTTCTGGTCCATAATTTCCAAATCAAACTCTTGAAGTAATAAGACCCATCGCATTAGTCTAGCTTTGGAGTCTTTCTTTGTCATCTAGTATCTAAGAGCTGCATAATCGGTGTGCACTATGACCTTGGCTATCATAAGATATGGCCGAAATTTTTCCATTGTGAACACAATAGACAACAACTCTTTCTCAATTACCGTGCGTCGATGCCCCCTTTTTCTTGCGAAATCGGGTTTATGATATTAGGGAGGACAACTCGTTCCCTTTTGGGAATTGGGTTTAAGAGAATTGAAAAAGATTTAAGCGCATTAGGACACTAAGAAGGGTTTTGTTTGGGTAACCAGAGATTGAGTAAGGGCTTGAAATTATTCCAAGAGGAAGGTGTTAGGCACCCCTCAGAATTAACTAGCGTGGTTCCCGGCCAAGCTATTGTTGTGACTTTAAGTATAAATAATAGGTAAGCAAGTAGGACTTTCAAATCAGAGGGGATTTTACATAATGGTTGCAAATAGATGGAGTGAAAAGAAACGAAAGAAAAGCTGAATTTTGAAAAAAATAGTTTGAGAAATTTGAAAATAAATAAGTAAAGGAGGGGGGGGGGGGTCCTAGGTTTATAAATACTATAGATTACCCCACACAACACCCGATAACCACTTATACACGTGGTGTTATCGCGTGGTCATTATATTCATATCTACCATTTCCCACCCCGTTAAGGTATTAAGCGCGGAATGGTCTCGTTTCACTTATTGCATGCTATTACCCGCCTCAATCCTATCAGTCCCGGAGGCATTGAGAGTACTAATCCTAAAGGGGAAGGGGTGTGAGGTTTTATAGTTTTAAAAGGATAAAATTCTAAGGTGACAATCAAAACACATAGAGCAAATATGGGAAAAGCACTCAAACAAATAAGGCTCAAACAGACCTCTTTAAACCAGAGAAAATACATAGTTTAGCATGTCTTACACATATTGTTCAAGGTATAAATAAAACTTAAAAGGAATTGGTTTCAGACTAATTTATTACATAGTTTAGATAAGAAGCCCGAATAAGGCCTGCCTGTTGGTTGTAGTTAATAAAATCTGCTTCAGTTTATAAGTTTATCCTAAGGCTAGCCTAAGTGATAGACGAAACCAATAGGTATGATATGTACTGATTTCAGAAACAAAAGAAGAAAAACGGATTGCAGATTGATTTAGGTAAAAGAAAGTTGCCACTAAAAAAAAACGAGCACAGGTTCTACCATTGGTAATGCATTATTAGTGCCAGTTTTAAATTTATAAACGAGTGAGGCGATTTAGATTTGAATTAGAACCCATATAGGCATGCTTTCTATGTGTTTGCCAACTTAAAACATTGTTATAGACATAGAAGAATGCAGAAACTCTACAACATGACATCTAAGCGTTGTGTGATATCTGATTACATTTTTTGGTTATTAGGGCCTAAAAATAAGTTTGCCTAGTGAATAACGGGTATGCAAGAATCAGAAAAGACCTATAGGCATATTCTCTGCGTGCGTGTACAGAAGCTATAGACATAATATCTACATAAAAGTGCAGAATCCCTATGGTCGTGGCATCTAAATGAGAATGCAGAGTTTCTTATAGACATGATAGCTAAATGAGATGCAGAAATCTTATAGGCGTGGTAACTACATGAAAATGCGTAAGTTTTATAGGTATGGTAACTAAAAAATGCAGAAGTCCTATAGGCATGGTAACTATATGAAAGTGCAGAAGTCTTATAGGCATAGTAACTATATGAAAGTGCAAAAGTCTTATAAGCATGGTAACTATATGAAAGTGCAGAATTTTTATATGCATGGCAATTATATGAAAGTGCAGAAGTTTTATAGGCATGGTAACTACATGAGAAATACTGAAAATAGAGATTCCTATAGGATAGTTATCTATCCCTTTTCATGCGTAGTTACCCCTCCCTTTTCACTAAACATCCTTGAAAGTTTATTACAACCTAAAGAGATTAAAGAAAAAATACATCAGAAATTGAAAACTACAACCAAGGAGAGCCTGATTCAGACTTCCTGTCTGAAGTATGAAGTAAACCATCTCCAAAGATCAGATTTCAAAAGCCTTTCTCTCATTTGGGGTGTGTCTGAGTTCCCTAAGAGCCTCATGGACCCCGGGCATTGCTTACACCCCAAATGCATTACCAAACCAAGACAATAGTGCAGTGTGGAAGGCCCAGCCCTCAGGTGTCCAAGTTCAGAGGGAACTCAAGGTCCCAAGGCAAGGCTCATAAGAGGGGTGCAGAACTTAGGAACTAAGAGAGAGTGCAAGTGCAGAAGGGGAAATCTGAAGAGGGGAGAGGGAAAAGGGAATGACTTAAAATTAGTGCATACAGAGGTATAGGGAAGTGGGGAATTTGCAAGAACACAAGAAGATCAGGCTGATGGGCATACCTAGCAATGGGATATGCTGGCATACCCTCCATCCTGTTTTGAGGTTAAGACCTCATTGGTTCAGAACCCAGCTCATGGACAACAACTCATGTTGCCATGCCCTAAGTCACCACTCGCAAACACATTAGGGGTAATGGGATAGGGAGCAAAGATCCACATTAGAAACAGGCAGTAGAAAATAGGCATAATAAATTAAATATTGAACTCTACATAGACAGTAAAGTAGATATGGATATAAATACTGTAAGTAAACACATTGTGGCGTTGCTGAAACTAAAATTAGAACATACCAGTTTCAAAGAAACAAGTGAAAAAGCAGTAGTCTTGTAAAAGCCAAAGTGCGAACATGAATACTGAATACTTTTAAGTGAGAGTTCATAAGAGATTGTGAAACTGTGTAGTTTGAAGTGTGTTCAATCGTGTGTGCTTTGTGAAAAAGGGTTGTGTATTTATAGTGCAGAAAGTCACGAGGAAATAAGGTAAGAAAATAATTGAAGACTGATTGTAAATCAAATACATAAGACTCCCTTTAATTAAGGGATTCAAATTCAAATGGGTATAAAACAATTAAGGAAAGAAATTAATCAAACACTTGTGTAAAGCATGCAATCGAGGGTAAATACATAAAGGTTATTTAAGGACAGAGTTTCTGAAATACACGATTATACAATTTAAGGAAAGAAAATCAATTAACAGCCAAGAAATCACAAGGTCTGAGATTTGGTATGAATGAACCAAGTCAGAAAGATGGAAAAAGTTTCAACTTAAGGAAAATCAGCAAACAATCAATTAGACCTATCAAAAAGGAATTTTGAGTCAATCACTAGTTTGAAAACCTTTTTGAAGAAGTTTTCATCACATATAAATCATACAGACACGTTAAACATGAAAGAAACTTGTCGAGCCATTGTAAAATCAGGAGAAACTCCAGTGTAGGAGAGTTTTAGCAAAAAGTTCAGAATTGTAAAAAAGATGTCCAAACTCAGTTTAGAGACTTAAAGTCAGTCTGAAGGAGTTAAGGGTTCTAAAACAATACCCTAGTTCACATAATCAAACCTCAGCGGAATCCCCAAGTTCTAGGATTTCCACCTAGAGTCAAATACAAGTATGAGGAAGCAAGTAGTCGAAACCAGCTCAAGGGTTTCTTTCAGAAACTCATAAGAAAACATGCAAACCAATAGAAGGTTTCAAAACAAACCAGAGTGAAGAAACTAGTTCGGAGCATAATGATGAAAGATTAACAAGAACAGTAGAAGAAAACATGCTTAAGCAGATTTTTTAGAAGAAACTTTAAACAAGGTAAAATAGTAAGAACCCTTAAGAACATGGTATAAGAATACAGTAGGCGAAGCACATTAGAACTTAGTGGAAGAAAAATAGTAGAACAAAGCATAGAAAATACAATGAAAAAAAGAACGGAATATAGAAAGCATAGTAGAAGAACATGCGTGGTAAAAGAAGAACACAAGAACACAATAGAGACAAATACACACAAAAGAAAAGGGAGAGGAAGTCAGATAAACACTTTAAGCATTTTCAGAAAACCCTAAATCGAAAAGAAGCAATTTTGAAAGAAAAAATAGGGAAAATCGTTTGAAAACTCAAGTAGATCATGGAACCGCGAAAGATCTAAAAAGAATCAGAGAAAAACCTCGAAGGGCTAGGGTTTCAAAAGAACCCTAGAAAATGAGAAAGGCCTTGAAAGGTCATTGACATGAGTCGGAGAGGTCGGAATCACACTCAAACAACTATAGCACGCCGGAGCAAGGCCGAAGATGGCCGGAAACATCGAGTCGGTGAAGGTCTGATTAAAGACCTTCGAGGTCTGGCCTCGATTCTTCAAGTATCAGGCACATAGGAGTAATAGGAGGTGAGTATAGGACCCCCATGTCCTGAGAAGCCATGGTTTCCGGTGAGTTTCACGGTTGAAGACGGTGGGAGATGACTAGGGTTCCAGGAATATTCGAGAGAGTTTGAGAGACGAAGAGGTTCAAAGGTGGTTGATTAGGTGAAAGTGATTAGGGTTAGGGGTGTTTGGGAAATTAAAAGGGAAGGGGGAATTATGGCCGTTGATCAAAATGATCAACAGCATGGATCAAAAGGGAAGCCGGGTTGGTTTTTTAATTGGGTCATGGGCGGTAAATTTAGGATTTGGGTACGATCTGTTTGAAGTTGAAATTGGGGTTTGATGAATGGTCAATTTGGGCTAAAATTGAAATGAAATAGGGCTAACTTTTAAATAGCCACTTTTCATTTCGGGAAATAAATTAAAGGTTCTAAATTAATTAATATTATATAAAATTAGATTAAAAATACTGGAATCAAATTGGTAATTATAAACACAATTAATTCTTAAAATAGGCTAGTATTGCAATTAAGTGCAGTTTAGCTTTAAAAATACCAAATCAATTTACAAAAATGTGAAAAAATTAACTGAGCTATATTTTGGTATAAATATGAGGATAAAATAAGCGAATCACCAAAATAATAATTTTGAGAATAATTATTGATTTTGTACTGTTAATATATGGCAATAAATTGGTTTTCAAAATCTTTTAAAGATTGGAAAAAATAATAAAACACTTGGACATGTTTATATATGCATATATGCTTATATATGAATATATATATATATACAATTTTGAAATTATTTTGCATATATAAAAAATACAAGGAAAAATTGGGTATCAACAGCTGCCCCTCTTTACCTGGGAAAGATGAAAGAGTTATCGGGTAAAGACATGATGGCCAATTTTGACTGACTGAAATGGTTTGAAAAGGTTGACCGTGCTCTGGCTCCTGAGCTGCCTACATATCCCTGGTCTTATAGGAATCTGGCCACATGTAGTTCTGGATCCGACGGCGAAATATGCCGATGGAGATCTTTTAAGAACGGACACGATATGCAGGTTTGGGATAAATGGTTAAGGTCTAATAGGGTTGCGGGGACTGGAGCGGGATCGCTCCTGCTGAGACGGCCGTTGCTAGCTGGTTTACCTGCAAACAAAGTAATAAAGTGCATATTGTGCAAAAAAAAATTTAAACATGATGCAAGTTCCCGTCGGACCATGAATGTTGTCTTTGGACGGTTAGGATGATGTCCTGGGCCATGAAGCATATAATAAAGGATTCTCAGGCTATGAAATGATTCTCTTGGGCTATGAGAGTGATGCCTCCAAACTGTGACGCCTTTGAATAATGATATGCAAGAGATTAAAAGGGATCCTCAGGCCATGACATGGTGTTCTCAGGCTATGCGAATGGTGCCTTCGAACAATGATGCCTTTGGACAAATTTGGCGATCTTTCAGCCCATGCAATGCGATAGGCGATGATCTTTTAGCCTATGAAAGCATAAATAAAGTGGCGATATTTCAGCCGATGCAAGACATAAATAAAGATGGCGATCTTTCAGCCCATGAAAGCGTAAATAAAGTAGCGATATTTCAGCCGATGCAGGACATGAATAAGGGTGGCGATCTTTCAGCCAATGGAAGTGTAAATAAAATGGAGATATTTCAGCCGATGCAGGACATGAATAAGGGGGGCGATCTTTCAGCCATGCAAAGGTAAATAAAGGTGGCGATATTTCAGCCATGCAAGACGTAAGTAAAGGTGGCGATCTTTCAACCGATGCAAGATTTAAATGCAGTGGCAATTTTTTAGCCGATGCAGATCGAGACAGAGCTTAGTCTTGAAAGGCATAATGGTAGCCTTATGTAATGCAAAAAATGCAGATGGAGATAGAGCTTAGTCTCGGAAGGCAGAATGGTAGCCTTATGCAATGCAAGAATGTAGATGGAGGTAGAGCTTAACCTCGGAAGGCAGAATGGTAGCCTTATGCAATGCAAGAATGCAGATGGAGGTAGAGCTTAACCTCGGAAGGTAGAATGGCAGCCTTATGCAATGCAAGAATGCATGTGGAGGTAGAGCTTAACCTCGGAAGGCAGAATGGTAGCCTTATGCAAGAGATAAAAGATGAATAGTAATAAAAATTCTTAGCTGATAGCTGGTAGTAGATTATGATATTATGGCTACTGGGGATATTGTGTGCGGATGGCAAATGCGTATAGGTGCGACGGTTCTGAGGGTTGTATTCCTGAACAATATGATTGCATAATATATTTGATGATTTTATGACTTGGGGTGCCTGCATCCAAAGAAAAATCGTGAGCTTTGTAAAAGAGAAAGGTTAGTTCGTGTTCCCGTTAACTTTGCTTGACCTGCTCGCTCTGATCTGATGACACGGTATGTATCATAGGGGTAGCATTATTGGACAGAGCGATTTAGATAATAAATATGCATGAGTTTGTTAAAGATATGATGTAAGTATATAAGAAATAGTTTTTAGATGATCCGACGACTGTAACGTGGTTCAGGACATTGCAACCTCTCTCGTTACAGAATTTTGAGGGTCCTCCTCAAAATTCTACCCTAGTTTAATGGGTTGATACTTCTGATGGCTGCTTGCCATGATCAGCTGAAGTTACTTCGGAATTTTGAGGGTCCTCAAAATTCTGCCCCAGTTTTCAATTGCGGGGAGAAATGAAAATATTATTGAATTGTGACCGAACCCATAAGGCTGCCTACGTATCCCCTCTTAAACGGGAATCAGGTCAGACGTAGTTCAAATTTACATCATATAAGAAAAGCATGAAATTACACATAGTAGCACTTGACTGCATCTGAATTGATTGGTTTTGGCCAAACTTCTCCGTCCATCTCAGCAAGTATGAGGGATCCTCCTGTTAGAACCCGGTGAACCATGTATGGACCCTTCCAGTTGGCAGAGAACTTCCCTTTGGCTTCCTCTTGATGCGGGAAAATCTTCTTTAACACTAGCTGCCCCGGTGTGAACCGTCTTGGCTTGACTCTCTTGTTGAAGGCTCTGGACATTCTGTTCTAATAAAGTTGACCATGACAAACTGCGTTCATTATCTTCCCATCTAGGAGAGCTAGCTGCTCGTAACGACTCTTCACCCATTCTGCATCGTCGAGCTTGGCTTCTTGTATGATCCTTAAGGAAGGAATTTCTACTTCAGCAAGAATAACTGCCTCTGTACCATAAACTAACATATATTGAGTTTCCCCAGTTGATGTGTAGATTGTGGTGCGATACCCCAATAAAGTGAATGATAACTTTTCGTGCCATTGCTTATGCTTCTCTATCACTTTTCTCAATATCTTCTTGATGTTTTTATTGGCAGCTTCTGTGGCTCCATTCATCTGAGGTCTGTAGGCTATGGAATTCTTGTATCTGATCTTAAAGGTCTCACACATAGCTTTTATTAAGTCATTGTTGAGGTTGGAACCATTATCAGTGATGATTGATTATGGAATTCCTAATCGACAAACAAGGCGGTCGCGGACAAAGTCTGTCACGAATTTCTTAGTCACTGCTTTGTAGGATGCTGCTTCGACCCATTTGGTAAAGTAGTCAATTGCCACTGGGATGAATCTGTGCCCATTGGAAGCGGCCGGCTCGATTGGGCCAATAACATCCATTCCCCAAGATGTGAAATGCCATGGCGAGCTTGTTGCATTAAGCTCATTTGGAGGTACCTCTATCATGTCTGCATGTATCTGGCAGCGGTGGCATTTTTGGACGTACTGGATGCACTCTTTTTCCATGGTTATCTAAAAGTAACCAGCACGGAGTATCTTCTTTACTAAGACAAAACCGTTCATATGCGAACCACAGGTCCCGACATGAATTTCCTCTAGCAGCTTAGATACTTCCTTCACATCGACACACCTTAGTAATCCCAAATCAGGAGTCCTCCTATACATGATTCCTCTGTTGTAAAAGAAATTATTGGACAACCTTCGAAGTGTGCGCTTCAGAGTGGTGTTTACAAGCTTTGGATTCTCCTTTTGCCAAATATTCCATGATGTCATGAAACTAAGGTTTTCCATCTGCTTCTTCTTTGACGTGAGCACAATACGTTGGCTGATTGTGGATTTTTACCAGAATAGGATCAATGAAGTTTGTATCCGGATGCTGTATCATGGATGACAGGGTATCCAATGCATCGACAAACTCATTCTGGACTCTAGGAACATGCTGGAACTCTATCTTTGTGAACCTTTCCCTCAACTCCTGTATATGGTGCACATAAGGGGGTATCTTGGAATTCTTGGTCCCCCATTCTCCTTGTACCTGATGTATGAGTAGGTCTAAGTCCCCAATCACTAGCAACTCTTGGATGTTCATGTCAATGGCCATTTTAAGCCGTAAGATACAGGCTTCATACTCGGCCATGTTGTTGGTGCATGGGAACCTGAGTTTGGCGGATACTGGATAGTGTTGACCGGTTTCTGATACTAGGACCACTCTTATGCCGATCCCTTTGAAATTTGTTGCTATGTCGAAAAACATTCTCCAACCATCTTAGGATTCTGCAATATCTTGTCCTATGAATGATACCTCTTCATCTGGAAAATAAGTCTTTAGGGGCTCGTATTCTCCATCCACAGAGTTTTCGGCTAGGTGATCTGCTAATGCATGTCCCTTGACTGCTTTCTGAGCTACATAGACAATGTCGAATTCACTCAGCATGATCTGCCACTTGGCAAGCTTGCTAGTGGGCATGGGCTTCTGAAAGATGTACTTCAATGGATCCATCCTTGATATGAGATATGTAGTATAAGCACAAAAGTAGTGCCTCAGCTTCTGGGCCACCCAAGTTAAAGCACATCAGGTGCATTCTAATAAAGAATATCGGGCCTCGTACGGAGTGAACTTCTTGCCGAGGTAGTAAATGGCCTATTCTTTCTTTCTTTCCTATCTCATCATGCTGCCCCAGGACGCAACCGAAGGCACCATCCAACACTACGATGTAGAGTAGCAGAGGCCTACCCAGCTTGAGCGGGACCAAAACTGGTGGCATTAACAAGTATTTCTTGATTCTGTCAAAAGCTTTCTAGTAGTCATCAGTCCATTTGGTGGCGGCATCCTTCTTTAATATCTTGAAGAACGGCTCACAGATAACTGTAGATTATGCTATGAACCGGCTGATGTAGTTAAGTCTCCCCAAGAAGCTCATCACGTCTTTCTTGTTCCTTGGCGGTGGCAATTCTTGAATGGCTTTGATCTTCGATGGATCCAGTTCTATTCCCCGACGACTCACAATGAACCCAATCAATTTTCCAGCTGGAACCCTGAATGCACACTTTGCGGGATTCAGTTTCAGGTTGTATCTTCTCTGTCTGTTGACAAACTTCCTCAGATCTTCCATGTGATCAATGGATTTCTTAGATTTGATGATGACATCATCCACATATACTTAGATCTCCTTGTGTATCATGTCATAAAAAATGGTAATCATGGCCCTCATGTAGGTGGCCCCTGCATTCTTTAACCCGAATGATATCATTTTGTAGCAGTACATTCCTCACGGCATAATGAAAGCCGTTTTCTCAGCATCTTCTTCATCCATCCAGATTTGATGATACCCAGCAAAATAATCTACAAATGATTGCATCTCGTGCTTGGCACAATTATCGATCAGGATGTGTATGTTTGCCAAGGGGAAGTCATCTTTCGGACTGGCCCGATTGAGATCCCGGTAGTCGACACAGACTCTAACCTTCTCGTCCTTCTTCGGCACTGGCACAATGTTGGCTAACCATGTTGGATACTCCACTACACTGAGAACCTTAGCTTTGACCTGCTTAGTGACTATTTCCTTGATTTTAAAACTCATGTCTGGCTTGAACTCTCTGAGCTTCTGTTTTACTGGCGGACAGGTTGGATCGGTTGGCAATTTGTGAGCCACAATAGATGTTCTCAGACCAGTCATGTCGCCGTACAACCAGGCGAATATGTCCTCATATTCTCTTAGAAACTCTGTATATTCTTTTTTCTCTGATGGTGACAAATGAACGCTGATTCGTGTTTCTTTGATGTTTTTTGCATCTCCCAGGTTAACAATCTCAGTCTCGTCCAGGTTGGACTTAGTTCTTTTCTCAAAATTCTCAACTTCTTTAACAATCTCTTCCGGTATATCATCTTCCTATGAATCTATGTCTGTTTGTTGCGTTGTCTTGTTGCATGTTACAATCGTTGGTTCACCAAGATAAGTAATAGTAATGTTGTATAAGTAAAGTAATGAGAGAAAATAATAAGAGTAAGATTTATAAGAAAATTGAAATGCTTTGATAAATTCCATAAATGTTTTGAACATTAGAGCTCTTTCTTGCAAAAAATAAAAATGCGAAAGGAAAGTATACTAATAAAATAGTGCATGATGCTTGTTCAGCCTTGCTACCCCGAGGCTCGTCGGGCTCTGGTGGTTTTGACGGTCCGGTTATTGAGGCATGCTCCTCTGATTATAGCCTATATGGAAGGGCCTTCCTCCCCCCTCTAAAATAACACAACAATCCATATCATCGTCTTCTAGGAAAAAATTCCTCATTGCTGTCAGGGCTTCTTCTTATTCTGACCCATAGATGACCTTGGCCGGTTGGAAGGTTTGCTCCAAATGGGGTATTGGCTGCTCCAATGGATATTAAGGACCGCGCCAGGGTGGCGACCATTCGTTGAATTCTTTCCAGGTATACTCGTACCCCAATACGAAGGTGGTGCCCTATTTCTTGAGCTTGATGGGCTTAGCGATTCCTTGGAGATTCTTGCCAAGACCCTTGCCAGGTTCATACCCGCTCCAGTTCAATATGCTTTCAATTTTGTTATCCCACCACTTATTCTTATCGAAGCCTTAACTCATTCGATGTGGTGGTAAGTTTCCCCGCCTATCCTTCTCCTTCCTTCAATTGCTAGAATGGTCTGGCGACTGTATATGGGATTGCTACCATCACCATGAATGATCACCTCTTGGTGGTTCCACTCAAACTTCATTGCCTGATGTAGTGTTGACGCTACGGCTCCCGCGACAGAAATCCATGGTCGTCCCAACAACAGATTGTAAGATGCCGGCACGTCTATCACTTGAAAATCAACATCAAACCAAGTAGTCCCCATTTGCAAACATAGGCTATTCTATCCAATAGTAGACCTCTGAAAACCGTAAAGCTTTAACGTTGATGGCCCCGTCCTTAATTTTGCGCAGCCCTTTTCCCAATGTCCTGAGTGTTACCAAGGGACAAATGTTGAGACTGGAACCTCCATCGATAATCTTCGCACTGCACAATGATGTGCAATGCCTTGTTGTGACTCAATCCCTCCGGTGGCAGCTCATCTTCGTGGAAAGTGATTTTGTGACTTTCCAACACCTGGCCTACCATGTTAGCCATTTTTTCGCCGGTGATGTTACTTGGTACATATGCCTCACTCAGCACTCTTAACAAGGCATTTTTGTGTGCATCGGAACTTTGTAACAAAGCAAGGATAGAAATCTGTGCCAGCATTTTGTTCAGTTAATCAATGAATGAGTATTCTTTGGCTTGTATCTTTTTCCAGAGAATGTCGGGCCTAGTTTCAGTGATGGTTGGTCGACTAGAGGCCTGCTTTCTAGACTCAACCAAATGCTCCGGGTATAAACTCTGCCGGTTCTTGTCATACCTTGTGCCGCAATGGTTTCCCCGAACTTGACCTTCCCCTTTCTTCTGGCCTTGGCTGTGTAGTCCCATGGTATAGCCTTCGTATGGAACGGTGTTATAGCTGACATTGCCACTGGGATTGGCGTGGCTATCTTTACTCCGAACGGAGCAGGCTTCTCAGGTGGTAAGATTGCAACTTTAAAGGGTGTAGGTGTGTTTGTTGGTGATAAACTCAACTGCAATCGGCACTGGCGTCTTTGCAAAGGGTGGTGCTTCAAACTCGAGTGGCATGGACATGTTTACCTCGGCATCCCCAGAAGGCTAAATCTAGACCACAATTGGATTAAGGGTGACTACTAGCTTCTTTGGATCGTCGCCTTCTGTGATTAAACCGATTGATCCCTTGGGATCTCAGTCATCCTCTATCTCGATCATGTGAACACTTCCACCTTTGTGGTCTGGCAGAGGGTTATTGCGGACATTCAGAGTAGGCTCTTTTGCTAAAATAATCTTATTGTCAATCAAAGTCTGGATCTTATCCTTCAGAGAGCGACATTCATCAATGGTATGTCCTTTCATACCAGAATGGTATGCATAGGATTTATTTGGATTGATCCACTTAAAAGGGTTTTCAGGTGTTATAGCAGAGGTAAGGGTGACATAACCAGCATCCTTGAGCCGTTCGTACAACTGATCAATTGGTTCAGTAATGGTGGTATATTGTTTGGGAGGTTTGAGGTCAAAATTTGGTCATGGTCTAGGGAAGTTTTGATGTGGGGGAGGTGATTGATAGTGGGATGGTTGGTTGTCGTAGGCTTGGTAAAAATGTGCTGGTTGGGAGTATTTTGGTGAAGTTCTCTGATACGCGGGAGGTGGAGCTGATTGATAAGTGGGTGATGGAGTTTGGTAAGTGGGTGAGGGTGTTTGGTAATTTCGGGTAGGCTGATATTTGATTGGAGGTATTGGGTATGTTTGATACTTGATGGGGTATTTGGTTCTCTGTGCAACCATTGCAGCACCTATGTCCCTTTTCTTGGACGTACCACCAGATTGTAAAGCCTTATTGGTAGCCTGCAAGGCTTCAAAGTTCGTAACCATACCACTTTTGATGCCTTCCTCGATCCTTTCTCCTATCTTGATGATATCAGAAAATTTATGATTCTCAATCAGCATCAACCTCTCATAATATTGTGGGTCCTGAGCCCGTACGAAAAACTTGTTCATTTGTTCTTCCTCTAAGGCTGGTCCGACCTTAGCAGCTTCTGATCTCCAGTGAATGGCATACTCTTGGAAGGTTTCTGTGGGTTTCTTCTTCAAGTTTTGGATATAGAACACATCCGGTGCATTCTCTGTGTTGAACCTGAATCTATCCATGAAATTAGACACCATGCTTACCCATTTTGACCACTTCTTCGGATCCTGGCTAATATACCAAGATAAGGAGTCTCCCTTCAATCTCCTCACGAAAAGCTTCATGTGGATCTTCTTGTCTCTTCCTACTCCGACCAGCTTATCGCAGTATGTTCTCAAGCGAACCCTGAGATCCCCTGTACCATTAAACATTTTGAACTTTGGAGGTTTGTACTAGTTCGACATCGGGCTGCATGCATAGATCTTTATAGTTTAGCCCCTCAATTCCCTTACTACCTTCAACGCCTTGAATTCTGGTGGCCAACCTTTTAAGCTCTTCGGCCAAATTTCTGATGAGCGAGTCCTTATCATTGGACTCGAGTGTGCTTGGGATGGGCTAGGTGGAGTGTGGCACAGTTTCCACGTAGATGGGGGTATTGTGTTGGGTGTGGCAGTGGTCATTTGTGGAGTTCAAAGGTTCTGGGATGAGCAGTGGAGTATTGTTGGGAGTGTGGCATGTATTGGAGTGGTGGTGAGGAGCGGGATGGTTTTGTTGCTTTGGGATATTTTTTGGAGGTATGGGATTCTGAGTATTTGGGAAAGTAACTTCTGGAGTGGTGAGGGTAAATGGCAGACTTGCCAAATTCCGGACTTGTTCAAGTTCTTCTTGAAACTTCAAGAGTTTTTGTTCTAGTTGAGATGTATTTTCCTTGGGGACCAGAGCACCACGAGTGACCTCTACCCATTCAGCTGAGTTGTTCGAATCTTCCATTCTTCTTTTGATTTTGTGTTTGACAGGACTGGGATGAGAAATAAGTGGAGGGCCCTTGGATCTTGTAAAATATGATGATGTTGCTAGAGTTCACGAACTAACCTTTGGAGAGGGAATCAAAAAAAAGTAAAAACAAAAGGTGATAAGTCAGTAAGGATCATAACAAAAAAATGTAGCAATATTTAAACACGTAGTGCAGGAATTATAAAGCGCGTCCTAACTTTGGGGACTTCGTTGTGCCCAAGGTAGGCCTAGCGACAAGTAAATTTGGAGAACTTAGAATGCTAAATGCCTCATTTCATTGATAAAAGGTAGACGAATCCCAAAACGACACTAAATAATAAAAAAAAGTCACTAATGGCCATCGGCCTTATTACATCTTATAGAGCGAAAAATGGAAATTCCTATCTATTTGGTCCCAAAGGGACCTTCCCCAGACTAGGCATTGTTGGTTCTATCGAACAACTCTCCCAGCTCGCGCAGTCCTACTAGCAAGTAGGCTCTGGCCAGATGTCCGCCTTCATTTCCTTCAGCAGTCCGGCAGTCTTTAACCCTCTTCAAAAACTTCTTTTCCAACTCTACTACTCCTCGCTCCAGATAGACCAATCGTTTATTGGCGCTGACAGCCATATCCTTCCACTCCTCGATTAATTTTTGATTGGATTTTTGTACTTTACGATGCTTATTTTCACATTCCCGAATCCTCTTGTGCAGTTGGTTGTACTTGACCTGTGCCTCAACCTTTTCATCGATGATCCTGTGACCTCGAACAAACCCAGGTTGACCCAAACTGTTGTGATTGTCCTCCAGCCAGCCTGAATAGTGTGGGGTGTAACCAGTATGGTATCTGTTTGGTTCGATGGTGTCCTTTCCCAAGACAATTTTACGGTGCCACATATGCTGAGCCTGGCACCTGTACGGACTATCGTCATTCTGGAAGTTAGCCCGGAAGTGACTCATCTTATCGACCCTTAGTATATCCTGCTTCCTACCAGCCTGTCTCACAACTCGGAGAGGGATATAAGGGTAGGTCCCTCTCAAGCCGATCAATATCAGAAATGGCGCATCCCTGGATAGAATGATGAATTCTTCAGTAGGGAACCACTCGAACATCCATTGTACGCGGTCCTCAGCCAAATTATCAAGAGTTCGACCCATTCTCTAGCATTCTCCAATTGGGCGATCATGTTGGGCATGTAATTCATTCACTTTGATGATGAAAGGTGATATGATCGTCCAAGTCCCTTCGATGGATTTCCTATCGGTACTCACTCCTTTATAGATGTTCTATGAGCCAAAGTTGAAGTAGCAGATTATAACCCTCGAAATGTTTGGCCCCATGTTTAACCTTTCTAGGGCTCGGTATATTTCTGTAATGATCATTGGCACAAGACTGAATGGTTGTCCATCAATTCCTTCCATTAGAGTTTTGGTGACCATAGCTAGCCTGGTATGGATTCTTGCTTTCTTCATTGGAAATACAATCATCCCCAAGAAACAGAGCATGAAGACAAAGACCCTTTGATGAATATGCCCCAATGATGTAAGGGAGAACTCGTCAGGATAAGTACGGTAAGATTTGTTGTGACCGTACCTCTCGTACAAGTAGTCAAAAGGAATGTACGACTCTTTCAAACATATCAAGTCCGGATTCTTCTTTAGACCCATCATTTTGAGGAAACCTCTACCCTTGCGGTTTTCCGACATTAACAAACCCGGAGTTTCCCATGGTATTCCAGCTAGTCCTCCTATTTCTTCGAGCAGGGGTGTCATCTCAATGTGTCCAAAGCGGAACACAGACTTATCACAATCCCAGAATAGAGTGGCAGCTTCTATGATTTTGTTGTTGGGTTGAATTTCCTGGAGAGAAGGTAGATTTCCTAAATATTTCCTCACAAGAGCCTGATCACTGGAATGAATATCCTCCCACCAGCTTAGCAATTTTGGGTGGATGTTGGTGACCAAGCCAAATCTAGGGATTTCGTGCCTCATATTTCTACAAGACAAAAAGTTAGGACCTTACCAACACCAGACTCGACTGTTTAATATCGACAATTAGCATAAAAGCATTTTAGTTCTCCAAACAAAAGCACAGAACATGATAAGGTCCATTTGGGTTTCAGGGAAACCCAATGGACTTTGGACAAGGCTATCTTAAAGAGTCATTATGCGGACAACATAACTGACTCGGCTAGGTTTGATCATGATGCATGCACAATTTAAAGAGAGAGGGTTTCTATGGGGTTTTAGACTGGTACCCTTGAGCAGACAACTCAAGAGGAAAAGGCGCTGAACTGTCGACGGCACCGCTGATCGACTATTTTTACCCAAATATGCCTTTGCCGAATTTAGGGGTGATGATATTGGAAGGGCGCAACCACTCATTATAAGCGTTGCTATGGTATTTTGTTTGGTACAAGTGGAATATTATGTTGAAAATATGCTTATGCAATAATTAAAACAAGTTATGTATTTGCAAGTTACAAAAGTAATAAATTACAACAATTCCTCATAATTTAAAACAGTAATAAAGGAAAGCAGTAAAAGAAATAAAGGAAAGAAACAAAGAAACGCGTCAGTTTTTGTAGCAGGAGAAGGAATTAAATACTTAAACGGATTAAAAAAATAAAGGCACATAAGAATTTTAAAGTCACAGTAATAGCTTGATGATAAAAGCCTAAAATAAATCCCCAGTAGAGTCGCCATGCTGTCGATGCCCCCTTTTTCTCGCAAAATCGGGTTTATGACATTTGGAAGGACAACTCGTTCCCTTTTAGGAATTGGGTTTAAGAGAATTGAAGACTCGCCACCTAATGATTAAAGCGTATTAGGACACTAAGAAGGGTTTTTTTAGGTAACCAGAGATTGGGTAAGGGTTTGAAATTATTCCAAGGGGAAGGTGTTAGGCACCCCTCAGAATCCACTAGTGTGGTTCCCGGCCAAGCTATTATTGTGACTTTAAGTATAAATAATAGGTAAGCAAGTAGGACTTTCAAATAAGAGGGGATTTCACATAATGGTTGCAAATAGATGGAGTGAAAAGAAACGAAAGAAAAGCTGAATATTGAAAAAAAATAGTTTAAGAAATTTGAAAATAAACAATGAAATAAACAAGTAAAAGGGGAGGGGGGGTCCTAGGTTTATAAATAATATGGATCACTCCACACAACACCCGGTAACCACTCATACACGTGGTGTTATCGCGCGGAATGCTCTCGTTTCACTTATTGCATGCTATTACCCACCCCAATCCTATCAGTCCTGGAGGCATTTGGGACTACTAATCCTAAAGGGGAAGGGGTGTGAGGTTTTATAGTTTTAAAAGGACAAAATTCTAAGGCGACAATCAAAACATATAGAGCAAATGTGGGAAAAGCACTCAAAAAAATAAGGCTCAAACAGACCTCCTTAAACCAGAGAAAACATATAGTTTAGCATGTATTACACGTACTATTTAAGGTCTAAATAAAACTTAAAAGGCATTGGTGGCAGACTGATTTATTACATAGTTTAGATAAGAAGCCCGAATCAGGCCTGCCTACTGGTTGTAGTTAATAAAATCTATTTCACTATATAAGTTTATCCTAAGGCTTGCCTAAGTGATAGACGAAACATATAGGCATGATATCTACTGATTTCAGAAACAAAAGAAAAAAAACTGATTGCAGATTGATTTAGGTAAAAGAAAGTTGCCAGTAAAAAAAATCGAGCACAGGTTCTGCCATTGATAACGCATTATTAGTGCCAGTTTTAAATTTATAAACGAGTGAGGTGATTTAGATTTGAATTAGAACCCCTATAGGCATGCTTTCTATGTGTTTGCCAACTTAAAACATTGTTATAGACATTGAAGAATGCAGAAACTCTACAACATGATATCTAAGCATTGCGTGATATCTGATTACATTTTTTGGTTGTTAGGGCCTACAGATAAGTTTGCCTAGTGAACAACGAGTATGCAAGAATCAGAAAAGACCTATAGTCATATTCTCTACGTGCTGCAGAAGCTATAGACATAATATCTACATGAAAGTGCAGAATCCCTATGGTCATGGCATCTAAATGAGAATGTAGAGTTTCTTATAGATATGATAGCTAAATGAGATGCAGAAATCTTATAGGCATGATAACTACATGAAAATGCGTAAGTCTTATAGGCATGGTAACTAAAAAATGCATGTCCTATAGGTATAGTAACTATATGAAAGTGCATAAGTCCTATAGGCATGGTAACTATATGAAAGTGCAAAAGTCTTATAGGCATGGTAACTATATGAAAGTGTAGAAGTCTTATAGGCATGGTAACTATATGAAAATTCAGAATTGTTATAGGCATGGTAACTATATGAAAGTGCAGAAGTCTTATAGGCATGGTAACTACATGAGAAATACTGAAATTAGAGATTCCTATAGGATATTTATCTACCCATTTTCATACATAGTTACCCCTCCCTTTTCACTAAACATACCCGAAAGTTTATTATAGCCTAAAGAGAATAAAGAAAAAATACATCAGAAATTGAAAATTACAACCAAGGAGAGCCTGATTCAGACTTCATGTCTTAAGTATGAAGTAAACCATCTCCAAATATCAGATTTCAAAAGCCTTTCTCTCATTTGGGGTGTGTCTGAGTTCCCTAAGAGCCTCAGGGACCCCGGGCATTGCTTACACCCCAAATACATTACCAAACTAGGACAATAGTGTAGTGTGGAAGGGCCAACCTTCAGGTGTCCAAGTTTAGAGGAAACTCAAGGTCCCAAAGCAAGGCTCGCAAGAGGGGGGGGGGGGGGGGCAGAACTTAGGAAGTAAGAGAGAGTGCAAGTGCAGAAGGGGAAATCTGAAAAGGGGTGAGGGAAAAAGGAATAACTTAAAATCAGTGCACATAGGGGTATAGGGAAGTGGGTAATTTGCAAGAACACAAGAAGATCAGGCTGATGGGCATACCTAGCAATGGGATATGCTGGCATACCCTCCGGCCTGTTTAGAGGTTACGACCTCATTGGTTCAGAACCCAGCTCACGGACAACAACTCTTGTTGCCATGACCTAAGTCACCACTCACAAACACATTAGGGGTATTGGGATAGGGAGCAAAGATCCAAAGTAGAAACAGGCAGTAGAACATAGGCATATTAAATTAAATATTGAATTTTACATAGACAGTATAGTAGACATGGATATAAAGACTGTAAGTAAACACATTGGGGTGATGCTGAAACTAAAATTAGAACATATCAGTTTCAAAAAAACAAGTGAAAAAGCAATAGTCTTGTAAAAGTCAAAGTGCGAACACGAAGACATAATACTTTTAAGTGAGAGGTCAGAAGAGATTGTGAAACTATGTAGTTTGAAGTGTGTTCAATCGTGTGTGCTTTGTGAAAAAGGGTCGTGTATTTATAGTGCAGAAAGTTATGAGGAAATAAGGTTAGAAAATAATTGAAGACTGATTATAAATCAATTACATAAGACTCCCTTTAATTAAGGGATTCAAATTCAAATGGGTATAAAACAATTAAGGAAAGAAATTAATCAAACACTTGTGTAAATCATACAATTGAGGGTAAATACATAAAGGTTATTTAAGGACAGGGTTTTTGAAATACACGGATGTACAATCTAAGGAAAGAAAATCAATTAACAGCCAAGAAATCACAAGGTCTGAGATATGGTATGAATGAACCAAGTCAGAAAGATGGAAAAGGTTTTAACTTAAGGAAAATCAGCAAACAATCAATTAGACCTATTAAAAAGGAATTCTGAGTCAATAACTAGTTTGAAAACCCTTTTGAAGAAGGATTCATCACATATAAATCATACAGACACGTTAAACATGAAAGAAACTTGTCGAGACATCGTAAAATCAGCAGAAACTCCAGTGTATGAGAGTTTTAGCAAAAAGTTCAGAATTGTACAAAGATGTCCAAACTCAGTTCAGAGACTCAAAGTCAGTCTGAAGGAGTTAAGGGTTCTAAAACAAAACCCTAGTTCACATAGTCAAACCTCGGAGAAATCCCCAAATTCTAGGGTTTCCACCTAGAATCAAATACCGGGATGAGGAAGTAAGTAGTCAAAACCAGTTCTAGGGTTTCTTTCAGAAACTCATAAGAAAACATGCAAACCAGTAGAAGGTTTCAAAACAAGCTAGAGTGAAGAAACTCGGAGCATAGTGATGAAAGATTAACAAGAACAATAGAAGAAAACATGCTTAAGCAGATTTTTAGAAGAAACTTTAAACAAGGTAAAATAGTAAGAACCCTTAAGAACATGGTAGAAGAATACAGTAGGCGAAGCACATCAGAACATAGTGGAAGAAAAATAGCAGAACATAGCATAGAAAATACAGTGGAAGAAAGAATGGAATATAGAAAATATAGTAGAAGAACATGCGTGGTAAAAGAAGAACATAAGAACACAGTATAGAAAAATACACACAAAAGGAAAGGGAGAGGAAGTCCGATAAACACATTAAGCATTTTTCAGAAAACCCTAAATAAAAAAGAAGCGATTTTGAAAGTAATTTTGAAATAAAAAAAATGGGGAAATCGTTTGAAAACTCAAGTAGAGCATGAAACCACAACAGATCTAAAAAGAATCGGAGAAAAACCTCAAAGGGCTAGTGTTTTAGAAGAAACCTAGAAAATGAGAAAGGCCTTGAAAGGTCATTGACCTGAGTCGGAGAGGTCGAAATCAGACTCAAACAACTATAGCACCCTGGAGCAAGGCTGGAAAGCTCGAGTCGGCGAAGGTCTGAGTGAAGACCTTCGAGGTCTGGCCTCGAATCTTCAAGTATCAGGCACATATGAGTAATAGGAAGTGAGTATACGACCCCCATGTCCTGAGAAGCCATAGTTTCCAATGGGTTTCACAGTTGAAGACGGTGGGAGACGATTAGGGTTCCAGGAATGTTCGAGAGAGTTTGAGAGACGAAGGGGTTTAAAGGCGGCTGATTAGGCTAGGGGTGTTTGGGAAATTAAAAAAGGACAGGGGGAATTATGGCCGTCGATCAAAATGATCAACGATCTGGATCAAAAGGGAAGTTGGACGGGTTTTTTAATTAGGTCATGGGTGGGTAAATTTAGGATTTGGGTACGGTCCATTTGAAATTGAAGTTGGGGTTTGATGAGGAGTCAATTTGGGCTAAAATTGAAATAAATTTAGGCTAACTTTTAAATAGCCACTTTTCCCTTTTTATTTTATAAAACTAGTAAAATGATTTCGATAAATTAATTAGAGGTGCTAAATTAATTAATATTATATAAATATTAGATTAAAAATACTGAAATCAGATTGTTAATTATAAATGCAATTAATTCTTAAAATAGGCTAGTATTGCAATTACTGCAATTTAGCTTTTAAAATACTGTCACGACCCGGATTTATCCCACCATCGGGCGTCATGATGGCGCCTACTAACGGAGCTAGGCCAGCCAAACATTATACATTCTCTATCAACATCACCAATAAAATATACTGTCAACAATTAATAAATGCGGAAGACTTTTAAGTTTAATAAGATAATATAAGAATGCGGAATTTCAAAAACACATCACTACCCCAAAACCTGGTGTCACTAGCTCA
>MU666945.1:127534-153105 GCA_026770625.1 Nicotiana glauca
CATTGCGATCGCGGACGACTTCATGCGATCGCATAGAACAAAACGGGGCAACTTGAAATTTACTCTATGCGATCGCGGAGGCTCCTATGCGATCGCATAGAGCAATGTACCAGATACCAGCAAACAGCAAAATACCAGATTTTCCAAGTCCAAAAACACTCCGACGCCTATCCGAAACTCACCCGAGCCCTCGGGGCTTCAAAACAAATATGCACACTGACTCAAAAACATCATACGAACTTGCTTGCGCGATCAAATTACCAAAATAACTTCAAATTCAACGAATCAATCCCAAAACTCATAAATTTCATTTCAAAGTTCATAACTTCCAACTTTAGCTATTTAGGCCCGAAACACGACGTCCGTTTTCAACCAAACTTTACAGAAAGCGCTTAACCAATATTTATGACCTGTACCGGGCGTCGGAACCAAAATACGAGCTCGATACCTATATTTTCTAACTCATTTTCATTTTCATTTTTCCTTAATAATTTCAGAAAATAATTTAACAGAAAAATTCTTTTACCGGGGTTCTGGACCTCGGATTTCGACTCCGGGCATATGTCCGAGTCCCATATTTTTCTACGGACCTTCCGGGACCGTCCAATCTCGGGTCCGGGTCCGTTTACTAAAAATGTTGACCAAAGTCAACTATATCGATATTAATATCTTAATTTCTCAAATTTTTTTCACAGAATTCATATATTTTAACATAAAAGCTTTCCGGCTACGCGTCCGGACTGTGCACACAAATTGAGGCAATAGAAAATGAGGTTTTCAAGGCCTCGGGAGCACGAAACAGATGAGGAAAATAAGTGATGACCCTTTGGGTCGTCACAAATACAAATCAATTTATAAAAATGTTCAAAAATTACCTGAGCTATATTTTGGTATAAATATGAGGATAAAATAAGTGAATCACCAAAATGATAATTTTGAGAATAATTATTGGTTTTGTACTGTTAAATNNNATATATATATATATATATATATATATATATATATATATATTACACTATTTTAAAATTATTTTGCACATAAAAAATATACAAGAAAAAATTGGGTATCAACACCATGTAGTTCCTTTGAGACTCATTCATTGTCTTGCTCGCACAGTACACCAGATGAAATATTTTGTTCACTCTTTGACCCAATACTGCCCCAACCGCAACATCACTCGTGTCGCACATGCGCTCGAAAGGCAAGCTCCAATTGGGTGCGACAATGATCGGGGTGGTGGTCAACTTATGCTTGAGAAGTTCAAAGGATTTCATACATCCCTCATCAAACACGAACTTGGCATCCTTTTCTAGCAACTTGCACAAAGGATTCACTACCTACGAAAAGACATTGATAAATTGCCGGTAGAATCCCGCATGCCCTGTTGATACCCAATTTTTTCCTATGTATTTTTACATGCAAATACTTTAAAAATAGTATATATAAGTATGTCCAAGTGTTTTAGTGTTTTTCCTAATTTTAAAGGATTTTTAAATTAATTTATTGCCCATTTTAGCAGTATAAAAACATATAATTATTTCCAAAATTATTATTTTGGTAAATAACTTATTTTATTCTCTTATTTATACCAAAATATAGCTAGGGTAATTTTTATACATTTTTACAAATTTATTTGGTATTTTAAAAGCTAAATTGTATATAATTACAATTTTTTCCTATTTTAATAATTAATAGCATTTTATAATTATGAAATTGGTTCCAATATTTTAAATTAATATTTAAATATTATTAATTGACTCAATACCTTTAATTTGTTTTCGAAATCATTTTCACTATTTTTATAAAATAAAAAGGGAAAACTAACTATTTAAAATATGGCCCCATTTTGTTTCAATTATAGCCCAAATTAACCCCCCCAATTGACCCAATTTCAAACCCTTAATGGACTGACCCAATTTCAATCCAACCCGGCCCCAACCCAACCAATTTAACCCGCCCGACCCTTTCTTTTAATCTAGGCCATTGATTATATTGATCAACGGCCACGATCATTCCTTACCTTTTTAATCCCCAAAGACTACCCTAATCCCCCCCCATTCTCTTCTATCAGCCACCTCTGAAATCCCTCTCCTCTCAAACTCTCTCGAAACCCTAGCCTCTCTCATCATCTTCAACCTCAATCTCACCGGAATCCATGGACTCCCAGGCCATGGATAGCTTAAACTCATATCCCTCTGCTCTTAAACACTTGGTATTCGAAGTTTCGAGGTATGACCTCGATGGTGTCCGTTCAAATCTTCGCCGATTCAAGGTGCTATGTCCATGTCCGGCCCAACTCCGGCACACTATGGTGTTTTGAGCCTAGTTCTGACTTATCCGACTCAGATCAGACCTTTTCAAAGTCTTTTTCGTTTTAGGGTTCCTCTGAAACCCAAGCTATTCGAGGTTTTCTCTAATTTTTTCTTAGATCTATTACATATCTGTGCTCTACTTGAGTTTTTAAACTTTTTCCCCAATTTTTCTTTCAAAAATTACTTCTTTCCGATTTATTTTTTTTGTAATCCGATAGGCAAGCGCCTAGGACTAGTTTTCATTAATAATAGAAAAGAAAATACAAAAAATACAGTGTTTGGAGGTTTTACATAATGAAAGAGATAAACTTTGATAAAAACACTCCTCCTATTACCAATACTGAGTAATGCACTCAATGTTGGTATCACATATGATCTAATGTAAAACTTGGATATATAATTTAGCCCTACATTAAAAAAGAAATTCTGAACATTTGTGAGCCACAACTCCTTAGCATGAATGAAGTCGTGACCACTGAAATTCATATTCAGTGTTAGAAGAATTCGTCGATGGTTATCTGGTATCAGCACCATTGCCAAGCACTTCGTGTTGTCTTTGCTGCTGCTCTGCCTAAACCATGTATTAGCCCATGATCTCTTTCCTTGTGTGCGACTCCCTTTTATCATTCTTGATGTATTTGCCAGATTGTTTGTCATGCATCCTTGTAGAGTCTCCAAAACTGAAAATTGTTGCTTGACTCCAGAACTTGTTTCTACGATTAGCCAAAGTTTCCAATCAGTATTGTTCTATTGCTTTATGTGGCACCTTTGTCCTTCGTTGTATGGACTGTGATGAATATTCTTGCCTCGTCCCTTTACTATCAATCATTTGCCATAACATCTGGACCTTATGATGCCATATTGATTTCTAGTCTGTTTGTTTTTGTCTTCTCCTGCTGCTTCTGTGCCTTCCATTATTGATTTGTGGTATGTGACAAATTGAGTTGCAGATAAGTTGGGATGATTTTGTCAGTACCAACTCATTGCACATCTCTCTTGGCCAATCCATAGCTTCTGTGGATACACCTGCAAAAAAGAAACCATCATTAGTGAGAACATGCATACTCCTGTTCTCCTCCTTGAGGAATTGAACATAGAGAATGGCTACAACACTTTGAGCCCACGCCTCGCAGCTATTTGGTCCTTTTGATGCAAGAGCGTGGAGCGCTAATGCAGTTTGTTTTTCCATCTCACTGTCGCATGTGACAGTTCTTCTATCATTCCATTTCACCACCATTTCAAAATCCTCAAGATGCTTTTGACCCAGTGAAAGAGAGGCCAACTTCCAGCATTCCTCGAGCTGTGTAAGTGTGATGGTGCCCAGTTTTTCTCGATATCATGCCTTATCCAGCAATATGATTGTGTATCCAATGCAATTGTCCCTAGTCGTTGCGTATCCAATGAAATTGTCACTGCCCAGCACCTCGAAAACACTGATGCTATTAGGCAGCTGAATGTTATCCATTTTGAATGATCCACATGTGCATTCCTGCCCCTGCAAATCCCTATGTGCATTCCTTCCTTTCCATGTGCTTGGCTTCTTCTAACCATGCGATCCCAAGGCACCAGGAATGCGTATCCATCATCTTTCCGATTTAGGGTTTTCTGAAAAGCTTAAAATGTTTCTCTGACTTTTTTTTTCTTTTCTTTGTGTGTATTTATCTATACTATTTTCTTATATTTTCTTTTCTACCACGCATGTTCTTCTACTGCATTCTTATGTTTTCCTTTATCATGCATGTTCTTCTACTGTGCTTCGTTCTTTCTTCTACTGTGTTGTTATACCATGCTCTCACATGTTTATCCCACTGTGTTTTCCTGTATGTTCTTTTGCTATACTGTTCCGGTGTTCTTGTGCTCTTCTACTGTATTTGTTTACTATGTTCTTAAGTGTTTATTATTTCACTTCTACTTTACCTTGTTTTAAGAACCGTTTAAGCATGTTTTCCTCTGCTTTTTATTCTACTCTCGTTATGCTTCTAACTTTCTATTGTATTTGCTTGTCTTCTCATAAGATTTTGAAAAGAAAACTCTAAGCCTGTCGCCTCCTCATCCCTGTGCTTGACTGGAGTTGGAAACCCTAGAATTTGGGGGTTCTACCGAGGTTTGGTCATGTGTTTGAACTAGGGTTCTATTTTGGAACCCTTGACTCTTTTAGACTCATTTTGAGTCTATGAACTAAGTTTGAACTTCTTTGTTTGTGACTCTAAACTTTTAAATTCTTCGATGCTAGACCCTTCTACTGATTAACAAGATAGTTCTTCGTGCTTAAGCGTGGCTGTATGCTTTTATATGTGTGATGAATTCTTTCTTTCGAAAAGGATTTCCAACTTATGATTGATTCAGAATCCTTTTTTTTAGGTTTGATTGATTGTTACTAATTTTCCTTAAGTAAAAACTTTCTTCACCTTTTTCTGACTGGATTCATTCATACCCAAATTCAGACCTTGTGATTTACTGGCTGGTAATTGATTTCCTTTCCTTATTTGCACAAACCGTGTGATGTCAAGACCTTGTCCTTAAATAGACCTTTATGTATTTACCCTTATTATACTACCTTACACAAAGTGTTTGATTAATTTAGTTCCTTAATTAGTTTTACCATTCGAAATCTGAATCCCTTAGTTAAAGGGAAAATTTGTATAATTGATTGACAAATAATTTTCAAACTATTCTCCTACCTTATTCTGCTTGCCTTCTACACTATAAAAAGGGCAAGACTCCTTTCTCACTAATAGACTTTTCAATTCAACACATAACACTTTTACACACATTACACACTTGAGACACTTCTCTTCTAAAATCTTTGTATTCTGATTACTTGCTTACACTTTGGCTTTACAAGACTACTGCTTCCTTTTCTTGTTTCCTTGAAACTGGTATGTTCTATTTTTGGTTTTCAACCTCATCCCAATGTGTTTATTTTACAGCCTTTACACTCCTGTCTACTTTACTATCTATGTTCAATGTTGATTAGCATGTCAATTTCTTTGCATATGTTTCTGCTATGAATCCCTGCACCATGTTCCCCTCTATGTGCTTTGAGTTGAAGTTCAGAACATGGCAACATGCAATTTGTTGCTCAAGTTTGGACTTGATCCCTTATGAGGATTCTGACTCCCAAACAATGTGGCCTAACAGGCTGGTGGGGTGTGCCAACACTTCCAATTGCTAGGTATGACCATTAGCCTGTCTTTGCTTCCTCTTAAAATCCCTCTCTGCACTTACACTCTCTCTTAGCTTCTAAGTTCTGCCCCTTCATGTGAGCCTTGATTTGGGACCTTGAGTTCCTTTTGAACTTGGGCACTTGAGGGCTGGCCCTTTCACATTGAACTATGATTCAATTCTGCAATATAGTTGGGTGTGAGCACTGCCCGGAGTCCATTTGAGACTCTTAGGGAACTCTGACACATTCCAAGTAAGAGAAAGTCTTTGGAACCTAATCTTTGAAGTTGGTTTACTTCATGCTTCAGACAGGAAGTCTGAATCAGGCTCTCCTTGGTTGTAAATTTTTAGTTATCTAATGTAATTTTACCTTTTATTATTCATTCTGGGTTGTAATAACTTGTAATAACTATTGGGGCTGTTAGTAAAAAAGGGAGGGTCAATTATGCATGCAAAAGGGTAGATATCATGTTCATAGGGAATATTTACACTTTTGCACTCATGTATCCTGTTTTCAGCTTTCGCTTCTACATTTCTATAGAGACCATGTCTATAGGTTTCTGCACTTTTGCATCTCATATAGAGACCATGTCTATAGGTTTCTGCACTTTTGCATCTCATATAGAGACCATGTCTATAGGTTTCTGCACTTCTGCATTTTTATAGAGACCATGTCTATAGGTTTCTGCACTTTTGCATCTCATATAGAGACTATGTCTATAGGTTTCTGCACTTCAGGATGTCCTATAGGCATATATAGAGACCATGTCTATAAGTCATCTTTGAAATGCTGCATATCATATAGATAATATGCCTATAGGACTTCCTGAATTTCGCATCTGCATATATCACTAGGCAAACCTGTTTATAGGTTTAAATAACTAACAACATTTAGATACCATGCCTATAGGACTTCTGCACTCTTGTTTCGATTGTAAAACAAGACCATTCCGCGTTTAATACCTTAACGGGGTGGGAAAGGGTAGATATGGATATGATGACCACGCGACAATACCACGTGTATAAATGATTACCGAGTGTTGTGTGGGGTGATCCATATTATGTATAAACTTAGGACCCCCTCCCTTACTTTATTCAGAATTTCAAACTGCTTTTTTTCAAACTTTAGCTTCTTTAACTGCTTTTAACTTCAATTACTTGCAACAATTATGTGAAAATTTCTCTTTTTTTACTCGTTTGTTCAGAATTTTAAAACTGCTTCTTCTCTCGAACTTCAACTTCTTTAAAATGCTTTTAACTTATATTACTTGCAACAATTATGTGAAATCCCCCCTTAATTTTATAACTCTTACTTGTTGTTTGCACTTAAAGTCACAATTATAGTATGGTCGGGAACCACACTAGTGGATCTCTAGGGGTGCCTAACACCTTCCCCTCGGGATAATTTTGAGCCCTTACCCAATCTTTGGTTTTCTAAATCAAAGTTCTTCTTAGTGTCCTAATGCACTTATTCATTAGGTGGCGACTCTTCAATTCAAACCCAATTCCAAAAAAGGAACGAGTTGTCCTCCCAAATGTCATAAACCCGATTTCGCAAGAAAAATGGGGCATCGACAGCATGGCGACTCTGCTGGGGATTTCTTTAAGGCTTTTACCATTTCATGCTATTTGTGACTTTATGCTTCTTTGTCTTTACTAATTTTAAATGCCTTAAATATTTTTCCTTCTTCTACTATGAAACTGACTTGGCTATTTGTTTCTTTTCTTTATTTCTCTTAATGCTCTTCCTTTATCGCTTTTCTTTAATACTGTTGTAAATTATGAGAAACTATTGTAATTATTACTTTATGAACGTGCAAGTACATGATGACTTGTTTTAATTATTGCAATTGCATATTCAACATCATATTCCACTCGTGCAAAATAAAATACCATAGCAATGCTTATAATGAGTGGTTGCGCTGTTCCGATATTATCACCCCTTAAATCCGACAAAAGCATATTTGCGGTAACCAAACCAGTCGATCAACGGTGTAGTCGACGGTTACGTGCCTTTCCCTCTTGAGTTGTCCGCTCAAGGGTACCAGTCTAATACTCCATAGAAACCTTGCTCTGTTTAAAGGTGCATGCATCACTGTCAAACCTAGCTGAGTCAGTTATGTGGTCCGCATAATGACTCTTTAAGATAGCCTTTCCAAAGTCCACTGGTTTTCCCAAAACCCAAACGGACGCTACCACATTTTGTTTATTTATTTGGAGAACTAAATGCTTGCTATGCTAATTGTTGAAATTAAAATGGTCGAGTCTGGTGGGGGTAAGGGCCTAACACTTCTTGTCTTGCAGAAAATGAGGCACGAAGTCCATATATTCGGTATGATCACCAATATCCACCCCAAATTGCTAAACTCGTAGGGAGATCTTCATTCCAGCGATCAGGCTCTTGTCAGGAAATATCTGGGAAACCCACCTTCTCTCTTGGAAATTCAACCCAAAAATAAAATCATAGAAGCTGCCACTATATTCTAGGATTGTGATAGGTCTGTGTTCCGCTTCGGAGACATTGAGATGACACCCTTGCTTGAGAAAATAGGAGGACTGGCTGGAATACCATGGGAAACTCCGGGTTTGTTAATACAGGAAAACTGCAAGGGTAGTGGTTTTCTCAAAATGATGGGTCTAAAGAAGAATCCAGACTTGACATGTTTGAAGGAGTCGTACATTCCTTTTGACTACTTATACGAAAGGTACGGTCACAACAAATCTTACCGTACTTATCCTGATGAGTTCGCCCTTACATCATTAGGGCATATCCATCGAAGGGTCTTTGTCTTTATGTTCTGTTTCTTGGGGATGATAGTATTTTCAACGAAGAAGGCTAGGATCCATGCCAGGCTAGCCATGATCACCAAAACTTTAATGGAGGGAGTTGGCGGGCAGCCATTTAGCACATTACCTATGATTATTGCATAGATATATCGAGCCCTGGAGAAGTGTCAACAAGGAGCCAAACACTTCGAGGGTTGCAACTTGCTGCTCCAACTTTGGCTCATGGAGCACCTCTAAAAGGGTGATTATCGACAAGAGATTCAGAGTAGGGACTGAGACGATCACATAGCCTTCCATCAGCCAAGGAAGATAAACTACATGACCAATATGTTTGCTCAGCCGGAAGATACCAAATGATGGGTAGAACTGTTTGAAAATCTGAAAGAGGACCAAGTACAATGGATGTTCAAATGGTTCCCTACTGAAGAATTCATTGCCCGATCCCGGGATGCACCGTTTATGATACTTATCGATTTGAGAGGAACTTAACTTTATGTCCCTTTCCGGGTTATGAGGCAAGCTGGAAGGAAGCAGGTAATACCAAGGGTCGACAAGATGAGTCATTTTCGAGCCAAATTTCAAGATGATGATAGCCCTTACAAGTGTCAAGTTCAGCATATGTGGCACTGCAAAATCATCATAGGAAGGGACACTATTGAGCCAGACAGGTACCATGCTGGTTATACTCTATACTATCCAAGCTGGTTAGAAGATAATCATAATGGCCTGGGTCAACCCGGATTTGTTCGAGGCCACAGGATCATCAATGAAAAGGCTGAAGCACAGGTCAAGTACAACCAACTGCACAAAAGGATTCGAGAATGTGAAAGTGAGCACCGTGAAATTCAAGAAGCCTACCAAAAGCTGATTGAAGAATAGAAAGACATGGCTGTCAGCGCCAACAAGCGACTGGGGTACTTAGAGCGGGGTTTAGTGGAGCTGGAAAGCAAATTCATCAAAAGGATCGAGGACTGCCAGAATGCTGAAAGGAACGAAGGTGGACACCTGGCCAGAGCTTATTTGCTAATAGGACTTCGTGAGCTGGTGAAGTTGTTCGATAGAGCTAAAGATGCCGAGTCTGGGGAAGGTCCTTCTGGGACCAAATAGATAGGAATTTACCCTTCCGTTTATGAATGTAATAAGGCCAATGGCCATTAGTGACATTTTATTTCCTATTATTTAGTGTCGTTTTGGGATTCGTCTTATTTTTCATCAATAAAATGAGGCATTTAGCATTATAAGTTCTCCAAATCAATTTGTCACTAGGACAACCTCGGGCCTAATGAGGCTCCCAAATTAGGACACGATTTACATTCCTGCACTATGTGTTTAAATATCGCAACATCTTTTTTTATCGTCCTCACTAACTTGTTACCTTTTTGTTTTTGCTTTTTGTTTATTCCCCTCCCCAAAGGTTAGCTCGTGCACTCTAGCATCGTCATCATATTCCACATGATCCAAAGGCCCGCCACCCACTCCTCTTTCTAGTCCCGTTAGAAACAGGAACAAGGAAAAGATGGAATATTTGAGAAACATCAGAAAGGAAAACTCGGTTGAACGAGTAGAAATCTCTCAGGGTACTTAGGTCTCGAAAGAAAGTGCATCCTAGCTCGAGCAAAAACTGTTGAAATTTCAGGAGGAACTGGACCAAGTTTGGAACTTGGAAAGCTTATTATTTTCCCTCACCACCCCAGATATCAGTTTCCCAAATGCTCAGAACCCCACACCTCCACAAAACATCCTGAAACCACAAAACTATCCCGCTCCTCACCATCACTGCAATACTTGCCACACTTCCAACAATACCCCTATGCTCATCCCAGAACTTTTGAAATCCACAAGTGACCCTCTCTACACTCACCATAACACCCCCATCTATGTGGAAACCATACCACACTCCATTCAACCCATCTCAAGCACACCTGAGTCCGATGATAAAGACTCACTTATCAGGAGCATGGCAGAAGAACTCAAGAAACTGACTAGCCGAATTTAGGGCGTCGAAGGAAGCAAAGGGATTGAGGAGTTAAACTACGAAGACCTTTGCATACAACCAGATGTCAAACTGCCTGAGGGGTACAAACCTCCTAGGTTCGAGATGTTTGATGGCATAGGGGATCCCAGAGTTCATTTGAGAATATACTGCGACAAGATGGTCGGAGTAGGGAAGGGCGAAAGGTTTCAAATGAAACTTTTCATGAGGAGCTTGAAAGTAGATTCTCTGTCTCGGTACATTAGCCAAAACCTGAAGAAGTGGTCGAGCTAGGTGAGTATGGCGTCCGACTTCATGGATAGACTCAAGTTCAATACAAAAAATGCACCGAATGTGTTTTACATTAAGAATTTAAAGAGGAAACCCACAGAAACATTCCGCGAGTATGCCACTCATTGGAGATCAGAGGCTGCTAAGGTCCGACCTACTTTAGAGGAAGAACAAATGAACAAGTTTTTCATCCGGGCTCAGGATCCGCAATACTATGAAAGGCTGATGCTGATCGAGAATCATAAATTTTCTAACATCATCAAGATAGGAGAAAGGATCGAGGAAGGTATCAAAAGTGGTATGGTTACGAACTTGGAAGCCTTGCAAGATACCAATAAGGCTCTACAGTCTAGTGGTACGTCCAAGAAAAGGGACGTAGGCGCCATGATGGTTGCACAGAGAACCAAATCACCTGTCAAATACCGAACTTATCCAATGCCTCCACTTACATATCAGCCCACTCCAAATTACCAAACACCCACACCTTCCCACCAAACTTCACCGCCTACTTATCAATCACCTCCACCTCCTACATATCAACCTGCTTCACCTATTTATTCCTAGCCCGCACGCATCTACCAAGCTTACAACACTCAATAATTCCACTATCAATCACCTCCCCTTGTTAAAACTTCCCTAGACCCTGACCAAATATCGATCGCAGACATCTCAAACAATATACCGCCATTGCTGAACCAATTGACCAGCTGTACAAAAGGCTCAAAGCTGCTGGTTATGTCACCCCTATCCCTGCTATAACCCCTGAAAACCCTTCCCAATGGGTCAACCCAAATAAAACCTATACATACCATTCTGGCATGAAGAGGCATACCATTGATGAATGCCGCTCCCTGAAAGATAAGACCCAGGCTTTGATTGGCAACAAGATCATCATGGCAAAGGAGCCTACTCTGAATGTCTGCAATAACCCTCTAACAGACCACAAAGGAGGAGGTGTTCACATGATTGAAATAGAGGATGAATGGGACCCCAAGGGATCAATCGGTTTGATCGTAGAAGGCGACGATCCAAAGAAACCAACAGTCACCCTTAATCTGATTGTAGTCTAGATTCAGCCTTCTGAAGGCGCCAAGGTGAACATGTCTATACCATTTGAGTTTGAAATGCCATCCTCTACGAAGACACCAACACCAATTTAGGACGAGTTTGGGTCCCCAAAGGCGCCTGTACCATTTGAAGTTGCTATATTACCTCCCAAAGCAAGGGTGCCTCTTCCGGTAGCAATGACAGCCGTAACACCAGTCCACACAAAATCCATACCATGGGACTACACAGCCGAGGCAAGAAGGAAAGGGAAGTCCAAGTTCGGGAAAATAGTTGCAACACAGAGTATGACAAGAAACGGCAGGGTTTATACCCTAGAACAATTGGCTGAGTCGAGTAAGTAGACCTCTGGTCGACAAGCCATCACTAAAACTTGGCCCGATGATCTCTGGAGAAAAGTACAAGCGAAGGAATACTCATTCATTGATCAGCTGAACAAAACACCAGTGGAAATTTCTATCCTTGCTTTGCTACAGAGTTCCGATGCACACAAGAATGCCTTGTTAAAAGTGCTGAGTGAGGTGTATGTACCAAGCAACATCACTGGAGGAGAAATGGCAAACATGGTAGGCCAGGTATTAGAAAGTCACAAAATCACTTTTCATGAAGATGAGCTACCACCAGAAGGGTTGAGTCACAACAAGGCATTGCACATCACCGTGCAGTGTGAAGATTATTTTATCACCAAAATCTTGGTCGATGGGGGGTCCAGTCTCAACATTTGTCCATTGGTAACACTCAGGACATTGGGAAAAGGGCTGCATGAAATCAAGGACGGGGCCATCAACGTTAAAGCTTTCGACGGTTCTCAAAGGTCTACCATTGGGGAGATTAGTTTATGTTTGCAAATGGGGCCTGCTTGGTTTGATGTTGACTTTCAAGTGATAGACTTGCCGACATCTAACAATTTATTATTGGGACGACCAGTTATTCACACCGCTGGGGCCGTGGCATCAACATTACATCAGGCAGTGAGTTTGAGTGGAATCATCAAGAGGTGATCATCCACAGCGACGGTAGAAATCCCATATACAGTCGCCAGATTATCCCAGCAATCGGAGTAAGAAGAAAGATAGGCGGAGAAACTTACCACCACATCGAACAAGTCAATGCCGTCGATAAGGATAAGTGGTGGGATAACAAAATTGAAAGCATATTGAACTGGAGCGGGTATAAACCTGGCAAGGGAATTGGAAAGAATCTTCAAGGAATCGCTAAGCCCATCAAGCTCAAGAAGCACGGCACCACCTTCGGATTGGGATATGAGTATACCTGGAAAGAATTCAATGGATGATCGCCACCCTGGCGTGGTCCTTACTATCCATTGGAGCAGCCGATACCCCGTTTGGAGCAGACCTTCTAACCGGCCGATGTCATCTATGGGTCAGAAGAAGAAAAAGCCTTAGCAATAATGAGGAATTTGTTCCTAGAAGACGATGATATGGATTTCTGTGTCGTTCTCAAGGAGGAGGGGGGGGGGGGAAGGCCCTTCCATACAGGCGGTAAGCATACGAGCATACCTCAATAACTAGACCATCAGAACCACCAGAGCCCGACGAGCCTCGGGGTAGCAATGCTAAACAAGCATCGTGCACTATCTTTTATTTTTACTAGTTGACTTTCCTTTCACATTTTAAATTTTGCAATAAGATCTTCAATGTTCAAAACAGTTATAGAATTTATCAAAGCATTTCGATTTTCCTTATAAATCAATACTCTTATTATTTCTTCTCATTACTTTACTTATACAACATTACTATTACTTGTCTTGATGAACCAAAGACTGTGACATGCAACGAGACAACACAGCAAACGGACATAAATTCAGAGGAAGATGACATACCGGAAGAGATTGTTAAGGATGTCGAGAAGTTTGAAAATAGGCCAAAGTCCAACCTGGACGAGACTGAGATTGTTAACCTGGGAGATGAAGAGAATGTCAAAGAAACACGAATCAGCGTTCACTTATCGTCATCAGAAAAGAAGGAATACACCGAGTTTCTAAGAGAATATGAGGACATCTTTGCCTGGTTGTACGATGAAATGACTGGTCTAAGTACATCTATTGTAGCTCACAAATTGTCGACCGATCTAACATGTCCGCCGGTAAAGCAGAAGCTCAGAAAGTTCAAGCCATATGAGCTTGAAAATTAAGGAAGAGGTCACTAAGCAGGACAAAGCTAAGGTTCTCAGGGTGGTGGAGTATCCAACATGGTTAGCCAACATCGCGCTAGTGCCAAAGAAGGACGGGAAGGTTAGAGTCTGTGTCGACTCCCGGGATCTCAACCAGTCCAGTCCAAAAGATGACTTCCCCTTGCCGAACATACACATTCTGATTGACAATTGCGCCAAACACGAGTTGCAATCATTTGTATATTGTTTTGCTGGGTACCATCAGATCTGGATGGATAAAGAAGATGCCGAGAAAATGGCTTTCACTACGGCATGGGGAATGTACTGCTACAAGATGATGCCATTCGGGTTAAAGAATGCAGGGGCCACCTACATGAGGGCCATGACCACCATTTTCCACGATATGATACACAAGGAGATCGAAGTGTATACAGATGATGTCATCATCAAGTCCAAGAAAGCCACTGACCACATAGAAGATTTGAGAAAGTTTTTCAATAGACTGAGAAGGTACAACTTGAAGCTAAATCCCACAAAGTGTGAGTTTGGGGTTCCTGCTGGAAAATTACTTGGGTTTATTGTGAGTCGCCGAGGAATAGAACTGGATTCATCAAAGATTAAAGCCATTTAATAATTGCCACAACCAAAGAACAAGAAAGACGTAATGAGTTTCTTGGGGAGACTTAACTACATCAGCCGGTTCATAGCACAGTCCACATTCATTTGTGAGCCGATCTTCAAGATGTTGAAAAAGGATGCCGCCACCAAGTGGACTGATGAATGCCAGAAAGCCTTCGACAGGATCAATGAATACCTGTTAACGCCACCAGCCTTAGTCCCTCTCAAGCCGGGAAGAGCTCTACTACTCTACATCGTAGTATTAGATGGTGCTTTCGGTTGTGTCCTGGGGAAACCCCCTATATGATGGTTTATGGTATAGAAGCCGTCATTCCCGCCGAAGTAGAAATTCCTTCCTTAGGGATTATACAAAAAGCTAAGCTCGACGATATAGAATGGGTGAGAAGTCGTTACGAGCAGCTGGCTCTTATAGGTGGAAAAAGAATGAATGCAGTTTGCCATGGTTAGCTTTATCAAAACAGAATGTCCAGAGCCTTCAACAAGAGAGTCAAACCAATACGGTTCACACCGGGGCAACTGGTGTTAAAGAAGATTTTTCCACATCAAGATGAAGACAAAATGAAGTTCTCTCCCAACCGGCAGGGTCCATACATGGTTCATCGGGTTCTGACAAGAGGAGCCCTTATAGTTGTAGAAATGGAAGGAGAAGTTTGGCCAAAACCAATCAATTCAGATGTAGTCAAGCGATACTATGTGTAACCATTTATGATTTCCTTATGTAATTTGAACTACGTCTAGCCTAATTTCTGTTTAAGAGGGGATACGTAGGCAACCTTATGGGCTCGGTCACAATTCAATAAAATTTTCATTTTCCCTGCAATTGGAAACTAGGGCAAAATTTTGAGGAGGACCCTCAAAATTAAAAAGTAACTTCAGCCGATCATCGCGAGCAGCCGTCAGAGGTATCAACCCATTAAACTGGGGCAGAATTTTGAGGAGGACCCTCAAAATTCCGGAAGGAGAGAGGTTTCAATGTCCTGAACCACGTCACAGTTGTCGGTTCATCTAAAAACTATTTCTTAAATATATACATATGTCATATCTTTAACAAACTCATGCATGTTTATTATCGAAATCTCTCAGTTCAGCAACGCTACTCCTATGATACATACCGTGTCACCAGATCAAAGCCGAACATGGCAAGCAGAGTCAGCGCAGACACGAACTAACCTTTCCCCTTTACAAAACTCATGATTTTTCTTTGGATGCAGGCACCCAAGTCGTAAAATCATGTATTATACGCTCATACTATTCAGGAATACAACCCTCAGAACTGTCGCACCTATTCAAATTTGCCATCCGCATACAATATCCCCAATATTCGCAGTATCATAATCAGCTACCAGCTATCATCTAAGAATTGTTATTACTATTCGTCTTTCATCTCTTGCATAAGGCTACCATTCTGCCTTCCGAGGTTAAGCTATACCTCCATCTGCATTTCTTGCATTGCATAAGGCTACCATTCTGCCTTTCGAGACTAAGCTCTGTCTCCATGTGCATTTCTTGCATTACAGAATGCTACCATCCTGCCTTCCGAGACTAAGCTCTGTCTCCATCTGCATTTCTTGCATTTCATAAGGCTACCATTCTGCCTTCCGAGACTAAGCCCTGTCTCCATTTGCATCTGCTGAAATATTGCCACCTTCATCTACATCTTGTATGGCCGAAATATCACCGTCTTTATTTAAATCTTACATCGGCTGAAAAATCGCCACTTTATCTAAATCCTGCATCGGCTGAAAGATCGCCATTTTACTTACATTTTGCATGGCTGAAATATCGCCACCTTTATTTAAATCTTGCATCGGATGAAAAATCGCCACTTTATCTAAATCCTGCATCAGCTGAAAGATCGCCATTTTACTTACATTTTGCATGACTGAAAGATTGCCACCTTTATTTATATCTTGTATCGACTGAAATATCACCACTGTGAGCACGTGATTTTGCTTCATGGAAATTACTCAAAAAGAAATCAACCAAATTTCCTTGGTGTACAATTTTTTGAGAATTTACGTGGCATCTTTGGATAATTATCTGTATTTCTTGTCGGTGAATGTTTATCTTGTGCTAACTAATTGAAAAAAATACAAAAAAAATATATATGTTGCATGCACATTTAGATTTAATTGTGCAATTAGGAAGTAACTGAACCCTATTGGATTTTTGAAAATCACAAAAATATGTACTTTTGTATTTTTATCATTTTATTGTCCAATTGTGTGATTTTGTTTTTTAATTAATGTTTAATCTTGTGTGTTACTTGTTATTAAGGGTTAATTAATATTTTGTAAGTCAATTTTGGTTTTACAACTTATTTTTGGAATTTTTGGTAATTAGGAATTAAAGAAGGAAAATAAAAGAAAGGAAGAAAATGAAGAAAAGCAGAACTGGGCCACTCTTTTTGGACCCAAAATGAGGCCCAAAACACCCCATATACCCGGTCCAATGTACCTGATCTCTCAGATGACCCAAACGACAACGTTTCAGGTTTGTTAATCTGGGCCATTCATTCCCCTTGATCTAACAGTCCCAAGCTTCCCTCATAACCCGATCCATTTCAACCCCGGTCAACCCAGTCTCACAACGTGACCAAACGACACCGTTTTATTTAAATGGATGATCCAGGCCGTTGATCATAAATGATCCAACGGCCAAGATTGAATCCCCCCTCCCATATATAATCTTAATCTCCTACCCAGCCCTCCAATCCAAACACTCCCCTTCATCGTCGTCTCTCTCAGAGACGAACCAGACCACCAAACCCTAGCCGCCATTGATACACTTCCGCCTGAAACCCGGCAGCAAGGTCACCAAACTAACACCCCTTGACCATATGACCACCTCAAATCCAAATCTCGGACCCGTTTACTTTGAATCATCCCCCATCGTCTCGAATCTTCATTTGAAGATTCGAGCAGAACCTGGACCTACCCCAATCCACCCCAAACTCAAACCACAGCACCCCCTGACCTCCCTCCTGCCCAAAACACCTTTGGTTCCGTTCGAATCTTGCTAGAACCATTCGAACCCCAAATCAAGACCAAGAACCCTAGAAAACCAAAGCCTGGGGTCTGTCCGAAATACAAAGGAATTGGGGTCTCAATCGACTTTAGTCGAGTGTTCTCAGTCGGGAATACTCGATTAAAGTTCATTTTTACCCCCCAAGAAAAAAGAGGCTCGAGTCAGAGTTCGAACCGGGTTCCTCTAGTTTCTGATTTTGTCTTTGAGGTATTTTTCTCTCTTTTATTTGTTCCTTTGGTTTATTGTTATTTGTTTGGGTTATTGTATTAATTTTGTTTTCGACTTTTGTTCATTGTTGTTCTCCTTCTCCATCTGACCTTTTTATTTGGTCGAGTTTGCTTCTGTTCATGGTCGAGTATATGTTATAAGCCATGTAATTTGTTAGTTTATAAGTTCCCTGTTTTTGTCAATACAACTCGAATTACTTGATGGTCTGTTTATTCCGATTGTTTGTTGTTAATTGCTAAATGTTATAGCCTGTGTAATCAATTAAATGAGTGTCGTCGATTAGTTTTTATGCTTGAATGCTAGAATAACTTGATAATAGTTTGGTTCATGCCAGTAGGTTTGTTTCTTTCTGTTCTGATTTTTGTGATTGAAATGAACCTGTTGGTGCATTCAGTTTTCTCTTTGAACCAAACTGCTTGTTCATTTATATGTCACCCCCTATTTTGTATATTTGTTCACATGAACCTCATTCTTTGACTCACACTGCTTCAATTCTGTTTGAATCACTGTTTGAATTTGACTAGGAGTTGGTTATAGCTGTCGTGTTTGATGATCAATTAGGAGATAGTTTGATCAGTTGTTAGGTTTGAACAGATCTAGAATGGAATGGTTTTAATACAAGTTAAGAAGTTCAGGGCAGTAATATTCAGGGGTCTAAAGGGGTAATTTTCGAATTTAACAGGTCTGCAAGTGGACTAACTTAAGGGTCTGTTCAGTGGGTAATAGATACCATTAGTTTAATAAGCAATGGGGAACATAACACAATGGCATGGGAGTTAATAGGAATACTATAATACACCCATGGCCTTTGATTGAAACAAGAGGGGACAAAACATGTAAGTGTGGGGAACAAAATAACTTGGAAGAAGATAAGACATTAGGAGTGGGGATTTAGAGGGGATAGGCATAATTAAAGTCTGGGGAGTTCAAGGCAGAGTTAGCAGGCCTATTTTGGGTTATAAATAGGCAAAGTTTTGACAGAAAAAGGCTGGCTTTTGAAAAAATCTTGAGAGTTCAGTATTGAGAGAAAATTGATTGGCTTTCGAAAACACCACTCCTTCAGAAGTCACACATTGTAAATTAATTGAAAAGGGTACTATCCCATTTAAGTCTAGGCAGAAGTTTAGATTCCGGGCATTAATTCTTGCTTTTTCTGATTGCTGAATCTGTTTGGAAGTCTGTTGATTCTTTTTGAGCATATTCGAGCCTAGTTGTTCTGTCTTGGGGGGGGTGTTTTGTGTTGTTGTTGGTGTTGCATCTCTGTGGCATCTACTTTGGGTGTTTGTATTATTGTTAGTATAGCTGTGGGTCAAATTCTTTCCCTGTTGGTTTCTGGTTTGAATTGTGGTCAATCTGGTACTGGTGTTAGCTGTTTTCACTCTTCTATTGCTGCTGGAATTTTACTGCTGGTTTTAAGTCTGAGCTGTTTGGTGCTACTACTTTGTTACTGTTGCTGTTGTTGCTGTGTTACCTACTTCTGACTGATCTTCCTTCTTCTGTTCTATTTTTCCAATCCAGGTACATATTTTTGAATCTCAGTATCATGTAAAGTTAGCAGAACTGAAAAAAATGAAAAAATGGAAGCCCAGCTTCATGGGAAATTCAACATGTATTGTAGCTACCTTATAGTTGATTGTAATAGTTTAAACCATAATTAGGACTGATTGTTTAAATGATTGAATGTATAATGGACTGTATAGTTTGTATCTTTCAGATTCATTCCTATAATTCTAAAATAGGTTCAACTGGTTTCATGTATCAATATGTTATTCAGTAGTCTGTTATGAAATAGTGAGTCATGTAAGCGATTAACGTTTGTTAGAAACAATCAAAAATAGTGTACAACAGGTTCGTATATAGTGTTAAATAAAGCCATATAATCAAGTTGTTTTATTCGAATCATGTTTCCAGTTTAATTGTCAATTTAGTAGTAACATAGTAATTCATCAGCAGATTAAGAAATGAGGAAGCCCAAGCTTTAGGAGTTAGAATCAAATCCGATTGTTATGTTTCAAACTTCTTTCTTTGGGGTTTAGTGAAATAATTAGGTTCAATGAGGTCTTAAATTTCCTGCATAATGGTTTGAATAGAAAAATCAGTTTCAGTTTTATTGTAATCGATTGATAAATTGGGCATCAATTTGAATGAACGATACTTGTCCATCGTAAAAATCTGCTGGATAACTTCGGGCCTCCGGGCGTCCGTTTGAGGCCCTATTTGAGTTTAATTGCTGAATAAGAATACATAGTCTAACAATATAAGTTTGGGCTTCGAGTTAGGTAGCGAGTTCAAAATAGGAGGGTCCCCCCTTTTGTTTGAATTCGGACTTGAACTCGAGGCCCAAATTTATAAATATGTAATTAATTAGGACCTTTTCTTTATCTTTAGAGACTAAAATAAATAGAGAATCATAGTCGCTTTACGACATCCTTGAATAAAATAAATGAGACGAGCCTCACCAAATAAAAATGCACAAGCTGCGGGGCCCTCAATAGAAGTTTATAATAAATACTTAGATTTCGGGAGGGCCATTTAACGAATTTCACAGCCTTCCCCCAAAATAATAACGCGATAGTCTCTTTAGGTGCATGTTTAATAATCATACCTTCTTAAACTCGGGTGTGCATTTCATGCGACCCAAATCCAAATCCCAAAACGTCGAGTCAAATTTGTTCAGGATTGCGGGTGCATTTCATGTGACGCGATCCGAAGACATGTTTTAAATGAAATTCAATTTTCTTTAATAATTTGAATAAAAGCGGTTAAAAGTTAAAATTGGCACATAAGTTGCAACATGTTTTAAAAATCAGATAAATAATCTGAATACGACAGTTGAGCGACCGTGCTAGAACCACGGAACTCGAGAATGCCTAACACCTTCTCCCGGGTTAACATAATTCCTTACTTGGATTTCTGGTTCGCGGACTGTTAACAGAGTCATTCTTTTCCTCGATTCAGGATTAAAACCGGTGACTTGGGACACCATAAATCTCCCAAGTGGCGACTCTGAATAAATCAAACTAATCCCATTTTGATTGTCCTTAAATTGGAAAAACTCCTTTTATTATACCCTTCACGGGATGTAGTAGCGAAAAAGGAGGTGTGACAACCACTTTATTTACGCTTTTATGGGCTAAAAGATCGCCACTTATTGCATTGCATGGGCTGAAAGATTGCCAAAATCATCCAAAGGCGTCATTGTCGGAGGCACCGTTCGCAAAGCCCGAGAACACCATGTCATGGCCTGAGGACCCCTTTTATCTCTTGCATATAATTATTCAAAGGCATCATCGCTCGGAGGCACCATTCTCATAGCCCGAGAGCATCATTTCATAGCCTGCAAATCCTTTATTATATGCTTCATGGCCCAAGACATCATGGTCTAAGGACGTCATCCTAACCGCCCAAAGACATCATTCATGGTCCAACGGGAACTTGCATCATGTTTAAATTTATGCACAATATATGCGTATTGCTTATTTGCAGGTAAATCGGCGAGCAACAGCCATCTCAGTAGGAGCGATCCCACTCCGGTTCCCACAGCCTTATTAGACTCTAACCACCCGTCCCAGCCTAAATAGCGCGTGCGTCCTTGAAAGATCTCAATCGGCATACTCCGTCGACGGATCCTGAACTATATATGGCCTGATTCCTGTAAGACCAGGGATATGTAGGCAGCTCAGGAACCAGAGCACGATCAAATTCTTCAAACCGTTTCGTTCGGTCAAATTGGCCATCATATCTTTACCCGATAACTCTTTCATCCTTCCTAGGTAAAGAGGGGCAACTGTTGATACATAATTTTTTCCTATGTATTTTTACATGCAAATACTTTCAAAATAGCATATATAAGTATGCCCAAGTGTTTTAGTATTTTTTCCAATTTTTAAAGGATTTTAAAATCAATTTATTGCCCATTTTAGCAGTACAAAAACCAATCATTATTCCCAAATGTTTATTTTGGTGAATAACTTATTTTATTCTCACATTTATACCAAAATATAGCTAGGGTAAATTTTATACATTTTTATAAATTTGTTTGATATTTTAAAAGATAAATTGCATATAATTACAATTTTAACCTATTTTAGAATTAATAGCATTTTATAATTCATATGGTTCCAATATTTTAAAATTAATATTTAAATATTATTAATTGACTCAGTACCTTTAATTTGTTTTCAGAATTATTTTCACTATTTTTATAAAATAAAAAGAAAAAATCTGGCTATTTAAAATATGACCCATTTTGTTTCAATTATAGCCCAAATTAACCCCTCCCTAATTGACCCAATTTCAAACCCTTAACGGGCCGACCCAATTTCAATCCAACCCGGCCCTGACCCAGCCAATTTAACCCGCCCGACCCTTTATTTTAATCTAGTTCGTTGATCATTTTGATCAACGGCCACGATTATTTCTTACCTTTTTAATCCCCAAAGACTATCCTAATCCCCCTAATTCTCTTCTATCAACCGCCAGTGAAATCCTTCTCCTCTCAAACTCTCTCGAAACCCTAACCTCTCTCATCATCTTCAACCTCAATCTCACCGGAATCCATGGACTCTCAGGCCATGGATAGCTTAAAACTCATCTCCCTCTGCTCTTAAACACTTGGTATTCGAAGTTTCGAGGTCTGACCTCGATGGTATCCGTTCATATCTTCGCCGATTCAAGGTTCTATGGCCATCTCCAGCCCAGCTCTGGCACACTATGGTGTTTTGAGCCTGGTTCTGACTTATCCGACTCAAATTAGACCTTTTCAAAGCCTTTCTCATTTTAGGGTTCCTCTGAAACCCTAGCTATTCGAGGTTTTCTCTGATTTTTTCTTAGATCTGTTACATATATGTGCTCTACTTGAGTTTTTAAACATTTTTCCCTATTTTTCTTTCAAAAATTACTTCATTCCAATTTAGGGTTTTCTGAAAAGCTTAAAATGTTTCTCTGACATTTCTTTTTCTTTTCTTTGTGTATATTTGTCTATACTATATTCTTATGTTTTCTTTTCTACCACACATGTTCTTCTACTACGTTCTTATGTTTTCATTAATCATGCATGTACTTCTACTTTGCTCTATTATTTCTTCTACTGTGTTGCTATACCATGCTCTCACATGTTTATCCCACTGTGTTTTCCTATATGTTCTTTTGCTATACTGTTCTGGTGTTCTTGTGCTCTTCTACTGTATTTCTATACCATGTTCTTAAGTGTTTACTGTTTCACTTCTACTTTACCTTGTTTTAAGACTCATTTAAGCATGTTTTCATCTATTGTTCTTCTACTCTCATTATGCTTCGACCTTTCTATTGTATTTTCTTGTCTTCTCATGAGATTCTGAAAAGAAATCTCTGAGCCTGTTGCCTCTTCATCCCTGTGCTTGACTCGAGTTGGAAACCCTAGAATTTGGGGGTTCTACCGAGGTTTGGTCATGTGTTTGACTTAGGGTTCTATTTTGAAACCCTTGACTCTTTCAGACTCATTCTGAGTCTATGAACTAAGTTTGAACTTCTTTGTTTACGACTCTGAACTTTTAAATTCTTCTATGCTAGACCCTTCTACTGATTAGCATGATAGTTCTTCGTGCTTAAGCGTGGCTATATGTTTTTATATGTATGATTAATTCTTTCTTCCAAAAAGGTTTTCCAACTTATGATTGATTCAGAATCCTTTTGTAGGTTTGATTGATAGTTACTGATTTTCCTTAAATAAAATCTTTCTTCACTTTTTTCTGACTGGATTCATTCATACCAAAATTCAGACCTTGTGATTTACTGGCTGGTAATTGATTTCCTTTCCTTATTTGCAAAAACTGTGTGCTGTCAAGACCTTGTCCTTAAATAGACCTTTATGTATTTACCTCTATTATACTACCTTACACAAAGTGTTTGATTAACTTCGTTCCTTAATTAGTTTTACCATTCGAAATCTGAATCCCTTAGTTAAAGGGAAAATTTGTGTAATTGATTGACAACTGATTTTCAAACTATTCTCCTATCTTATTCTGCTTGCCTTCTACATTATAAAAAGGTCACGACTCCTTTCTCACCAACAAACTTTTCAATTCAACACATAACACTTTTACACACATTACACACTTGAGACACTTACAATCTCATAGTTCTCTTCTAAAATCCTAGTATTCTGACTACTTGCTTACACTTTAGCTTTACAAGACTACTTATTCCTTTTCTTGTTTCCTTGAAACCGGTATGTTCTATTTTTGGTTTTCAGCCTCATCCTAATGTGTTTATTTTACAGCCTTTACACTCCTGTCTACTTTACTGTCTATGTTCAATGTTGATTAGCATGTCAATTTCTTTGCATATGTTTCTGCTATGAATCCCTGCACCCCTGTTCCCCTATACGTGCTTTGAGTTGAAGTTCAGAACATGACAACATGCAAGTTGTTACTCATGTTGGGACTTGATCCCTTATGGGGATCCTGACTCCCAAACAATGTGGCCTAACAGGCTGGTGGGGTGTGCCAACACTTCCAACTGCTAGGTATGACCATTATCTTGTCTTTGCTTCCTCTTAGAATCCCTCTCTGCACTTACACTCTCTCTTCGCTTCTAAGTTCTACCCTCTCCTGTGAGCATTGCTTTGGGACCTTGAGTTCCCTCTGAACTTGGGCACTTGAGGGCTGGCCCTTCTAGACTGCACTATGATTCAATTCTGCAATATACTTGGGTGTGAGCACTGCCCGGAGTCTATTTGAGACTCTTAGGGAACTCTGACACATTCCAAGTAAGATAAAGGATTTGGAATCTGGTCTTTGGAGTTGGCTTACTTCATGATTCAGACATAAAGTCTGAATCAGGCTCTCCTTGGTTGTAAATTTTTAGTTCTCTGATGTAATTTTACCTTTTCTTATTCATTCTGGGCTGTAATAACTTGTAATAACTATTGGGGCTGTTAGTGAAAAGGGGAGGGTCAATCATGTATGCAAAGGGGTAGTTATCATGTTCATAGGGAATATTTACACTTTTGCACTAATGTATCCTGTTTTCAGCTTTCACTTCTACATTTCTATAGAGACCATGTCTATAGGTTTCTACACTTTTGCATCTCATATAGAGAACATGTCTATAGGTTTCTGCACTTCTGCATTTTTATAGAGACCATGTCTATAGGTTTCTGCACTTTTGCATCTCATATAGAGACTATGTCTATAGGTTTCTGCACTTCAGGAAGTCCTATAGGCATATATAGAGACCATGTCTATAAGTCATCTCTGAAATGCTGCATATCATATAGATAATATGCCTATAGGACTTCCTGAATTTTGCATCTGCATATATCACTAGGCAAACCTGTTTATAGGTTTAAATAACTAACAACATTTAGATACCATGCCTATAGGACTTCTGCACTCTTGTTTCAATTGTAAAAATGTTTTAAAATCAGTAACACCTAGAAAGCATGCCTATATGAACTATCAACTAAATCTGAATCGTCCATTCACTTATAAGTCTAAAATCAGTAGTAACAATAACGATTGCAGAATATATACTCTTGTAATTGACACTTTCTTTCCCTTAAAATCGGTATACTTCTTTCTGAAAATAATAGATATCATGCCTATAGGTTTTCGTTTAACACTTAGGCAAGCCATAAGGTCACTTGTAAATTGAATCAGATTGTATTAACTACAACCAGCAGGCAGTCCTGATTCGGGTTTCTTATCTGAAATATGTAATAGATCAGTCTGCCACAACTCTTAAGTTTAATCAGACCCTAATCAGTACGTTGTCGACGCCCCCATTTTTCTAAGGGCGAAAAGCGAGTTTCGACATTATGGGTGGAATAACTCTTTTATCCCCTTTCGGGGAATTTGGGTTATGGATTTTGTAGAGTCGCCACCTAATGATTATAATGCATTAGGACACTTTAAAAGAAGAGAAGAAGATTTTGAAAGAAAACCAGAGTTTGGGTAAGGGCTTGAGATTAT